>MU223788.1:5339-24599 GCA_018584345.1 Thuja plicata
GAGTTTCTATTGTAATTGCATTGTATTTGGCCGTAACCCAGAAGGCCTTACAGCCGGGCATGTTGGATGAAAATATAATGATTCTATTATGAGTATTTGCATTGTGTGGATATAAATCTCTATGTTGTTATTTATATTCCATTGTGTGGTTATTGGTTGGGGGCTAGGACATCTCCATTGGGGATCCTCCTACCTTGACCTTCATCACTCCTCTAATTTTCTCTAACCATCAACCAAGTATGAAGAGGTGATCAAGCAAAAGGTTCAAGCATCCATTGTTCTACATGTTTCCAAGCTTTCAAGGTGTTCAAGTCTTCCTCTCAAGCATTCAAGCTCTCAAGCCTTTGAAGGTATTAGGTTCAAACATTCAAGATTCATCATTCAAACCCTAGATCTAGCCAGATCATGGTGGTGTGATCTTCCTTCAAGATCCTTTGTGCATCCTCAAGACTCATTTATTCTCTTCAAGGTGGATTCCAAGCATACAATCATGGAGGTTTATGGTTTCTATTGAGTCCAAACTTTCATATTCACATACTTGCTTACATTTGAATTACATTGGCATATCTATACAATATCATAGCTTTATTCTTAGATTCAATTCTACTACTTGCTAGCATTCTTATTGATTTCAAGGTTAATTCTTAAATCAGGGTTATACTAAGGCAAACCCCTCCCCCCAAAATAACAAATCTCTTTTTCTTGCAGGTACATGTTCAAAACTGTGGATTTGGACTCAGATCTAGATACCCTTTTCGAATTTCTTTCAGGCTCCGCGAACAAATTTTTTGTTGAGGCTGTGCAGGTCAGGGTCAAGATTATTGGGTCAGGGGTGACATTTGTGGGTCAAGGTCGACCTTTTTCACAAGATGATGTTGGATCAAAAAAGGATTTTTGGGTTTTGTTCATCTCTGCATTCTGGTTTCGGATCATACTTCATATTTTCTAGAAATAGAGTACAGACCCCAGAAAATGACATTCTTTGATCTATAATATTTCAAGGTTGGTACATTTCTCCTATCCATTTCAATTCAAATCCTTAATCATTCTGAATCTATCACACATTTACATTCAGTCATACCACATTTTAATAGGGAAACCTAGGATCTCCTTCTTTATTCTTATTTCCAATAGATTGATTCATTCATGCATTGATCCTTTTTGGGTTGATCAATTTGGATCCTTCCTTTGTGCATTTGAGAATAAAGGGGAATGGCGTATTTATCCCTCCACTCTAAACATTAAATGTAAGGTGATAAGTGATTTGAGTATCAAAACACTCTTATTCCAAAAAAATCATTTTCTACCTTACAATGTCGTGCAAACATTTTAGTTTTCTATTTAGACGTTGCCATCCATTCACCACCAATAGTACTCAGCTGGGTAAAATCAAGATTTCTTTCCACATAAGCTGATGTAAAGCATGTGCTTCCATTTTACCAGTGTTGAAGTCATTTGACTTGGCATTTGGAAGACACAAAAATCCTAGTAGTTATACATTGTGTCCATCTAGGGAATTAAAACGTCATGCCTGTTATGCCTTGCATACCCGTCCCTACATTTTGTGGGCAAAATGTTGGGTCCCCCTTTTTTCTTTTTCCCTTGCCTTGTTTTCTTTTGTTTTCCTTGTTTTCCCTCTGGGTTTTTCTTCTGCAAGGTTCATTTTTCCTTCTACTTTTGTCTTCTTGTGTCTCTGGGACCAGATCCTAGAGTTTGTTCTTTCAGAGTCAAATTTTGGACTCCGAGATTCTTCACCATGTCTCCTTTCACAAGGAGGTATCGTTGAATGGAATCCCCAGGCCTGGAGTTTGAAGTTCCACCTATTCTGGGGTCCGCAGAGAAGAATGTAACTTTTTTTTACCCTAGGGGTATAAATTGGAGTTACATGCCATTGTCATAATTACCGCGATCAAAATACTTGTGCATTCAGAGCAAATTAGGGTGAATTAAGGCGATTTAAACTGCTTTTGCTCCCATGCATAGAGGCTGATTACCAGTGGTTTACAATGATTGTTCACGGTGATTTTCAAGTCTAACTCATTGCAGGGTGCTTCCAGTGCCCACCTTCTTAGTCACTTCCACGTTTCAGGTAGGCTCTTTGCTCTAGTTTTGTCATTTTTGTTTGGGTTTTCTAGTTTTGGCTCTTCTATTTTGTTCTTGTTCTTGTTTTTTGTTCTTTTCATCTGGTTTTGTCTGTCGTGTCTTGCCACACCTTGTGGTGTTGTTCTTCCCATCACCTCCCGTTGGTGGGTTGGCACTGGTAGAGGGTTGTCCACCCCCTACGAAGTTGTAGCATAGGTGATTTCTATGCGTTCCACATGGTGTTGGCTGTCAGTGCATTGTGTAAATTGTGTAAGTTATGTATATATCCCTCAGCTTTGTTATATATTTGCTTTATACTTGTTGTATATTCTATGTATATCCTTCCAGTTTAGTGTCAAGCCCACCATGCTTTATATGTATTTCCTAAGTTATGGACTTTCTCACACGATGGAATACTACCTGGTTGGAACTCAGCTCTTGGCTAGTTTCGACCATGGTGGTTTCCTTCTTTGCCATCCAATCAGTCTTTATGGCAAGTTTAATTCCCATGCACACATTCAAGTCTGTCCAAGTGGCTCCCTCTTCATGTGCATTCAGACAGCTGGCATCTTTGTTGCCATAACTCCTATTTATTGCATAGCCATGTGACACTTACGTAGGTGTGAAAGCTCATCTTTCTATTGTGTCACCTAACGGTTAGTTTTTCAGACTCTAGGTCCTTCGTCCTTGATCAATGTATACCTCAGTTTCATCAAGCATGCTAAACTACCCGAACCCAGATAGGGGTTAAATGCCTAAGTCTACATTTTTTGCATATATTTTCTGCATTTTGACGTAAACTAACTTTTTAGGTGAAGTACGTGATGCGGTGGTAAGATCTTCAAATCCCAGAGCAATAACTATCTTATATGAATTATGACGGTTGTCTTTCTTTACAAGTAGCTTACATCACACTTTCACCATGTCAAAGGCATCCGTATCTTCTCCACCTGGGAGTCTAGATTTCCCCAAGGTAGCCACCAGGGCAGCAGTCAGGTCTAAGAATGAGAGGGCCCTAGAAATGCTTCCCCTCACCATGAAATATTTGAATGAAAACACTATTACAGGGTCAAAGTTTGAATCCAAAGTTTAGTTGATTACCAACACCAACGTCGGAATGTGAGCAGAGATGCAGGCTCTTGTCAAAATGATGTTCATCCAACAAATGGCCTGTGACCAGTTGGCCATCAGTGTCAGAGATTCTAGGATTCTAAAGGATGCTTGCCTCCCATGCTCTGTGCAAGCCCCAAAACTTATTCTCACCCTTGCCACACACTACAACTCCTCTGTTCGGGCCGTCATGCTCGCCGCCCCAATCCTGACCGGATATCCTACACCAATGGTGTCTTTAGACACCACAACCTTTTAGGCAGGTCTAGGGATTCACCAATTTGATGGAGTGGCTGTCGTCACTCGATCTGAGGCCTTAGGAAAATTTATGGAGCTAGAGATCATGGCCCGACAGTATTTGAACAACAATTGGCTCAAAGTGCCAAAGAAAGATTCCAAAAGAATGAAACTGGAGATCCCCCAATTAGAGTTCAAGGAAAGTATATAGATGGGGATCATAGTGTTATGCAGGATCTTTGGACAACTCCATGCCTGGGAATTCTCAGGATGGATGTATTACTTCCTTTTGGGTATTACTATTGGTGAGAAATATTTTGATTGGGCCACTATCATCTCGAATCATGTGGACTCCCAGTTCCTCCAGGTGACCCGGACCTCCAAATTCTACATGACATCTTATGTTCTCTAGGCCCTGGCAAAAAAACCTCCCATCACAAATGGGCTACTCACATCAGGTGTACTTGGGGTTGGCCCAGGCCAAAAGGCTCCCTTGGATTATTTCTCACAAATCCAATGGGAGGCCAGTTTCCCCAGCTTCTGTCGGGTGAATGATGCCTTCATTTAATATAATCTTCTTAAACCTACCCAGGATGCCAAGTACCACCTCTCTAAGGAGGCAATGGATTTAGTTACAAGTAATGGCCATTACTATATTCAGTTCTAGTAGTATACTTACATTCGGGTGACCGGTTTTTCTGGGAAACCCTATTTGTTGCCCAAACATTGTGGGAACAAAATAATTCTCTTGGAATACTTCCAGTAGCTCTTGGAACTGTATGCCCTCTTCACAGTGAAGAAGGTAATAAATGTCCCATTCCCAGTCATCTGTGGGAACTATTCTTGTAGTCTGGCCGCAGAAAAGGAGGTGAACAATGAGATTAAAAGCTTAGGCTTAACAGAATTCTATCTAGCACGGAAGAACTTTGATCTGCTAGGCAAAATCGCAACAATGCTTCCCCAAGAATCAAAGCCCCATAAATTTCACATGGAGGACTTCTGGGAAGATTTCCAAGATGACTTTGAAGTCCAAAGCCGACACTTTATCCAGATGAAAATGGAAATGATGGAGAGGCTTAAGCTTCAAAAATTCCTAGATGATTTCTCAGACACCGGGTCCACAGTGGACCCTTAGTATAAAGAAAAGGGAGTAAACAAGATGACTCTCCCTCAAGTAGATTGGAACACCTAGAAGGGGCCAAAAATTGAGGACATCACCCACGACGTGGTTGAATGTAGCCATGCATACTTCAAAAGAGTGTGTCCAAGAAGCACGCACAGAGAAGGCCATCAGTACGAGGCTTGACTTTTGGGGCTAGAACCTCCTTGCAAGGGGAGGATAAAGGAAAAAGAATCATGGGGACCCCATTGCAAACCCCATCTGTGGCCCCCATAATAGAACAAGTATAACATATGTTGGTAGCCACCCAACAAATAAGAGATAAGTTAATCATGCGGTTGGCCACCCCGGTGCTCATGACCGGGCCCATTCATCCTCCCTCTTCCCCTTCACTAGAATCATTGATGGTCTGAGCGACTGGGGGTGGAACAGAAATGGAGCAGGTAGCTATGATGGATGTAGGGCCCCCTTTGGTAACCAGGAAAAATAAAAGGAAGTCCAACCCTACGCTAAAGGTGGAGCCAGAACTTGGGATGCCAAGCATCCCAAAAGTACAAATTCTCTCTTCTGACTCTCTGAAGCCGGACAAAGAACCTGAGAATGTCCCAGAGAACTCCCCTCCACGTGATGAATTTGATGATTTGTTTGGGACTAATGAATTTGGAAAATTGGCGGAGATAGCGAGAAGGCAGCCGAAGGGATAGTTTCTCAAAAGGAAATGACGCCTCCCCTTGAAGGGAGCATCCCAGAGAAAGAGCCTGCACAAGAGTAGGAAGCCCATGCAGAAGAGGAAAATGAGCAAGAATAACTAAAGATTTCCAAGGTCCCAAAAATATAGGTTAGAAACACCGTGGAAGGTAGGCAAACACAAGATGAACAAATGGCATTGGTTGGGGAAACCGAACCTGCGGGATCAACCATGACCCCAACTGCCATGTTCCAAATTTTACCTCCAAAAGTAACATTTGGGGAGGTAATTACGGCTGCCCAAACTTTGAATCTTGACCCACTACCTCCACCATCTCTAGAGAAGACACCAATCTGGGAGAGCATTCCAGCAACGGAAGGTAATGAAGAGCAGCCGCAGGATGCTAAACAGAACCCCAGAGAAACAAATGTTGATTCTAGCATTGTCAAAGATGTGGGCATCAGGGATAAAGACACAAGTACCACCAGGGAAAACATCACCGGGGAGCCCAAAAATGTGGAGTCAAAAATGGCTCAGCATACTGAGGGGGCACAAAAGGATCCCAGGGAGAAATTACACAAACAAATTCTGGCTACAAAGCCACCCCTACCACCACAATGGTTAGTGGAGTCCCGTAAGAGGAAGGCCCCTACAACACTCAAGGCTCACCTCTCCTTGGCAGAAATTATGGCCCAAACGCAGAATCCTCCTAAGGCCAAGAAGGCCTGGATAGTCCATACTCTTTGGACTGAGCTAGGTGGAGAAATAGTTGCGGTGATTGTAACGCCTTCCCCAAATGTAGATGAAGCACCGACTAAGGTTGATGAATAATATATCACCGAGATATCAGTAGGGAAGAGAGGGAAATAGGGTGAACTAGACCTATTGAAAGAAGCATCCAGGGTTGTGGAGGCTCATTACGAAAAGGAGGCCCAAAAATTTAGGGCAAAGAAGGAGAAGAAAGAAAACCTCATGGGGTTGCTGACAGAGCTAGCGCAACCTATTAATATCATTCCCCTAGATGCCTCCACATTTGACGCACTTCTCCCTCAGGGTGACATTGATGCATTACAGACGATGAAAAGAAAGGCCCAGGCGGTCGATGAATGGGTTACCTTACAGGTGGGAAATGTCTGGCACTTCTTAGTTTCCACACTCCCAAATCTATATGCGGCCAGCAATGTCTTACACCAGGATAAAACTACCATCTCCATCGGGGAAGGAGATATTGAGAATTATGTAGCGTGGAAGGCAGAGTTAGAAGAACTCATTGGCATCAGAGAGGAAGTCATTTTTGAAGCCAGAATTTTGGGAGAGGAGTCTTTTGAATTTGTCTGGACCCAGCACTCTAGGCTTGACCTCACATTAGAGGTAATCAAGCAACTGGTAGGGGCCTTACACGACAAAATGCATGAAGTCCAATATTCTTTCAATTTATACATACAAGTCTTTCATCTCAAAGGTCTCCAGAGTGGACCCCTTCAGCATAGAAACATGTACTTCGAAGGATTATGTCATGGGAAAATTTGATGAGATGATGGAGTCTAGGTATCAATCCCCAGAGGGGATAGATGGGGCCAAAATGACAAGGATAACTTGCATGATACTCCAGAGTCATGATGCGGAAAAAATGGCTGTAGAGTTCAAAGAAAATGCTCCAGACCTGGGTGAGTAGGTTGACATAGCCAAGTACCACTGGGCCAGCCTTAGGGATGTTGACAAGGATGGAATCTCCCAGCTCTTGCAAACCTTCAATGATGTTAAGGAATAGTAAAATCCTCCAAGTTCCAAAGATAATTGATTCCTTTAAAGTGACCAGTGTCCCGGTTCCCAAGGTTGACCGGTCACTTTTAAGGTAGTTAATAAAGATGTCAGAGAGTGGGTAACTCCAGCAGGGCACGTTGGCTCAATGGGATGATTCTGACAGGTGGTCTTCCCAAGGTGCCACTTCAACACAACACCTGGCACATCAAAGACAGGGAGCCACTTTCCCATTAATGGGGCATGTAACCTCGATCCCCAAGGGATTAGATTTCTTCCTTCTTTTTATGACTCTCTTCTCAAGGCCGATTCTTCAACTCTTATTTTCTTGTCTTATTCTTCTGACATGTCAGACCTTCTCTGTCTCGAGGTCTTTTGTAGCATGGTATAGGTAGTACCGGCCATAGAAAATTGTATTATATTATTTATATGTAAAATAAGTTAGGTTGGTTTTAGGTCAAAAGTTTGTGTATAAATAATAAGTCTGACCTCATTTCAAGGGTCAACAAAATTGATGGTTTTCAATCCATAGCTCTAGCATTTTCATTATCTCAGTTCTTAGTTGTAGAGCTCAATGCTCCTTAGTTGTTAAAAGCTCTTAGTAGTTAGATGCTCCCCTAGAGCCACCATTGTTATACGCACCAGTGCTTGCTAGAAATATGTTAATGAAGAAGGAAGGGTTCTATCAATAATATTGTTAGCATTCTGATCTCTAGATTAATGATCTTTTGTGCTATATGTTCTTTATGTCCCTTGCTCTGATATTTTAAGTATATTAACGACCTTCTTTTCCTCGTTATTAATTAAATATGAACTGATGGTTCCATATTTCTTCAGTATTTAGTGTATCATGTTAGAGCTTGGTTGATGTTTTGAATGTTTGGCATAACTATAGGTAGATGAAGTATTCCTAACCCTACAGTATCTTTTGAAGTTTATTTGGTAAAGTTAACAAATATTTGTAGGAAACCCCACTTACCAAGATCCCCAAAAGGGATGAGCCAAGATAACCAGCTATCCCCCCAAACAAAATAGTCACACTCCCAACTAAGCCCTGCACCATCAAGACCCAACTCTTAGGTTCTTGGAGGCCCAAAGAATCTCATTTCTCCGGACAACCTTTACAGGCAAAGTTGGCCGATACCCCGGTTCCCGGTGACAACTTACATCTGTTGGCAGACCCGGTCGCAAAGTCCCGTCAATAGAAACTGGTGCTAGGAGGGCATGAGCTCGTCTCCTTCTGAGGATCTTGATTTCACACCGCCCGAGGGTTCCCCAAGAAGTAGTTTTAGGAGGCAAGCTTTTAGTGGGATTGGGTCATTCTCACCAACAAGATTTAAAAGAGTCCTTAGATCTGCCCCCAACCCCAGAAGGTTTTTCAAACTTGAGCTTCCCGCTCCAAAGAAAAGGACCCCAAAGATCAAACACCTAGCCACCCTTGTCTAGGGAGCTAGCACATCTCAGAACACTTATATTTCCTAGACTATCCTGGGGAGCAACCTTCAACCTATTTAGAATCTAACACCCTCGATGCCTGCGTATTTTGGAAATACTGGGTCCCCAATGGGAACTTTTCTAAGTGTAGCCAATGACTTACCTTCACACCTAGAAAATATTTTTCCCCAATATGGGCATTTAGGCTCACAAACCATAGAATAACATCTATAGGCATACAAAGATGCCATGAACTGACACCAGATCCAATATCAAGACCTTGTGACCTAGATGTTCCCTCTATCTGTAGGATAGAATGAGCTGAACTGGTACCTTAACCTTCCCGCCAACTCCATCAACAGTTGGCAGGACATGGAGGATGCTTTTTTGGTGGCCTTTCATGTACACATGGACCCAGCGTGGTCCCACAACTAGCTCATTTTGATTAGGAAGGAACTGAATGAAACCCTTGCAACATTCAATCACCGGTTCCAATGCACCCTGAAGCGGTACACGGGTCCCTTCATCCCATCCCCAGAAGTAACCATATAGACATATCTAAATGTGATGGACCCTTTTGTTGCCACTCTCCTATGGAGAACTACTACCCCGAGCGATCAGGATACCTTGGCAAAGGTTTACAACCTAGCCTTGGAGTTGTCTCACAGATTGAAAAAATCCTCGAGCGGGATTGGGCAGAGCATGCAATTTAGCATGATATCTGGTAGAACCTCTTACGCTGGAGGATACAACCCCAATCAGGAAATGGGTGCCCCTGCGATGGAACCACCCCCACCACCACCAATTGACCATAAATCCTGGTACGTATACCCATATCAAGTTCAAATAATACTGGGTCTAGAATCCTTTCCCTAGAACCAACTGCAGTAAATACAACAACAGATGCAACCTTTCAGAGTGGCTTTCTTCCAGTCATAGGCAGCTAGAGGATTGCTACCCTCAACTCCAGTGAATGCTATCACTTTCCTGGGAAACCAACAACAATAACTATCACATTGTGATGTGAATACCTAGTTGCCCGCCAAGGTTGAATCCCTCCAGTGAATGTTGTCTACATTGATTTTGGACATGGGTCAACTGAAGGTGGGGTCCTTTGCACCCCACAACACCAATTCCTAGAGAGGGAATATTTTATTCGGCCAATGAAAAAACAATACCAGAGGAAGGAACTACAACAATGGGCCTTGGCCTAACCAAAAATAATGGAATAACAATGATAACACTGGAGGTCCTCCTCCAAACTAAAACACCAATCAGGGTAGCACTAGACCATCCTATTTCACACCAGTCACAGACTTCCAACCCATGACCAACTAGTGTAGATTGCACGACACAGGATCTTATAGCGAGGTGAACTGTGCCACACTTGAGAAGGTCATCATGATTTCCCAGCTGGACAGACAGCAAGTGTCTGATCCTACTCCCCTAGAGCCTCCTATACAAGAGCCCACTCATGATGCCTTTGCCTGTGAGACCATCTTCTTTGGAATAGACAAAGAAGATGAAGAAGAAACTGAATTACAGGGGTTCTGTGATGAATCTATTCCGGCCTTTGAGGCCAATGCCTTCACAAACCCATGGAATCCTTACAACACTCAGAGTCAGGCTGGTAAAGGACTAGTTAACACACCTGTGACTCCCAAAGGCACCCCTCTTGGGGACAACACAATTGATCGATCTATACCTCCAAAAGGCCCTGGATCTAACCAAGCTAAGGACCCGACCTAGGGAAACCACCAATTTCTAGGAGGGAGGTTTGACATCACAAAGGCGTTAGAACAAACCACCACCTCCATGACCTTGATGGAGGTCTTGCTGGACTATCCTAAGTAGAAGAAGTCTCTTTGACGCTCTTGGGAAACCAGAAAGCTATCAGCCACTCACCCAAGACTGTCACTTTTGATGATGCAAACATGACTATCTTCTGAGGTAATAATGAGGATCCTCCCTTCCTTCTTGGATTGAATATACAAGGGAAGAATATCCATAATTTCTTGGTAGACTCCGGAGCCTCAGGAAACATCATGCCTTTATCTATATGCCAGAAGCTCAAATTCTGTCCTACCCCATCCAACGGTGTAGTAATCCAACTGGATAAAACTACTATAAAAATGGTAGGTGAGCTGAAGAACATCCAGATTTAGCTCATCCAAGACCCCAGGATATCAAGCATAATTGACATCCAAGTGGTGGACATGTTGAAAACTTATGGGATGTTACTGAGTCACAATTGGTCCAAGTCCTTGAACGGATATTTCTCGACTGACTTTTCCCACATGTGGCTCCCCTGGGAGGGAGAATCTAACCAAATCTGGGTTGAAAGTGAACCCAGGATGAAATAGGCCCTCACTGAAGTGGGGAGGGTAAACAAATTCCTCTTCTCTGAGACTTCCCCCAGGGTGTATCGACCCCTAGAAATCTTGACATTCAATTTCACCCCCGGGGAAGATCCCATAATTTCCCAGAGAACCCAGGACCTGGACAAAAAAATGAGGAGTAAAGTTAATTCACAAGGAAGCACAGCAACCCCTGCCACACTCTTATCCAACACTTGGTGTCAGGTTCACTATCAAAAACATTTAGAATTGGAGTGTGAACCTTGCTTTGCTGCTGCAACTTGACACATCGATACCCTCCAGGAGAAGAGAAGTAAAGCAAGTATGCCTAGGCCCAGCAAGTTGTCCAGCAACAGCCTTGTGGTGCTGCTGGCTCCAGCATCTCAATCGCCTATCTCTCTGAAGGAAAGCATCACTCGCATACCATCAACACCGGAGGAAACTCCTCCCAAACATCCCAAAGATAATCCAAAGACCACTTCATCTTCCCAGCCCCAGACAAAAAATGATGACTTGTGGACCTTGAAGTTTGATGAGTCCTGATCCAAACAAGGCTATGGGGCCAGAGTGGAACTAATCAACCCATGAGGGAAATCTTTCCTTGCATCTTACAGGCTGTAGTTTAACTACACGATGAATGTCACAGAGTATGAGGCATTAGTCCTCAGACTCCTATTTGCACTAAGGAAGGGAATCACTAGCCTTCGAGCCCTGGGTGATTCAGAATTGGTTGTAAAGCAAGTCCAAAGTCAATACACCTATCATGATAAAAGGCTAGCCGCATACCACAACTAGGCGTGGAGCCTCATCGAATATTTTGATGCCTTTGGCATTGAATTTATTCCTTGAAGATGAAACTATGTCTGGGATGCCCTTGCTATCTCTGCCAGCACACTTGAGCCCATGGCTAGCTCCCGACTCTAGAATTTCTTTGTTGAGATGGTCCCCACCCTGTCTATATCAGACAATGTCACCCATTTTAAGGTTTTTGAGGATGACCAACATATCTTGGCCTTCATGGCCAATGTCAGTGTCTTTGAAGACTAGATAGTGGAGTTAAGAGACCATGACGACATTGGGCAGTGTGATGAAAATGATGGGATCATGGATTTACCAACCAACACCATCCCCAAGGCAATGGTCACACTTGAACGAATCTTTGACTCGGACCCTCAGGGATGGGAAAAGATATCATCCTTCCCTAAGGGAGGAAAATTTGAGAAAGTCAACATCAGCCAGCTTGGTGAAGAAAAGATGATACACATTGGCACCTCCTTCTCCCCAGAGGAAAAGGAGAAGATTCTCATGATTCTCTGAGAATATATTAATGTGATTACGTGGGGATATGTGGATTTGAAAACCTATGATACATCTATTATGACTCATACCATCCCACTCAAACCTGATGCTAAGCCTTTCTGACAAAAGTAATGACCAGTCAACTCACTAATCGAGCCTCTAATCCATCAAGAGGTTCAGAAACTACTGTTAGCCTGAATAATCTTTCCAATCTGGCATACTACATGGGTTGCCAACCTGGTCCCTGTGAGGAAGAAAAATGGCAATATCTGCCTTTGCGTGGATTTCTGTAATTTAAACATAAGGCCTCCAAGAAAGATAATCACCCTCTCCCTTCATTGGATGAGGTACTACAAATAGTAAACAGATCACAAATGATGTCTTTCCTCGACGGGTACTCCCGATATAACAGGTCATGGTTAAACATGAAGATAGAAATAAAATGGCATTCACCACCAAGTGGGGAACATTTTCATACCAGATAATTCCCTTTGGCTTGATCAACACAGGGGCCACATTTTAGAAGGCCATGGACATTGCATTTGAAGGCCTAGTAAATCGGTGTATAATCATCTACATGGATGATTTGATCATCTTTTCCCAGGACAGGCATTATCATTCTGCCCACCTTGCCAAAATCTATGAAAGATGTCGCCGGTTTGGAATATCCCTCAACCCTAAGAAACGTATATTCGGGGTCACCAAAGGGAAGCTACTCAGGTACATTGTCTTTGAGAAGGGTATATCCATCGACCCTGAGAGAGTCCAAGTGCTGCTAAACTTACAAATGCCTGGTAGAAAGAAGGAAATGAGATCTTTCTTCGGGAAGATCAATTTTGTCTGATGATTCATCACTGGATTCACCAAAATTGTGAAGCCACTCAATGACATGATGAAAAAAGATACAAAAATTGAGTGGAGTCCAGAAGAAAAGTGGGCATTTGCCCAAATTAAACAAATAATCATGGAGGCACCAGTCCTAGCTAGTCCAGACTATTCCCTCCCTTTCCACATATATTCCATTGCTTCACCGCAGTTTGCCATGGTATTCTTGACCCAGAAGGTTGAGGGGGAAGAACGACCCATAGCTTTCATGAGTTCCCCCTTAAAAAATGCCAAATTCTGGTTTTCACCATTGGAAAAGTAGGCCTTTTCTCTTGTCCATGCTGTAAAGAAATTCTGGTACTATATTCTCCGGAGCAAGGTGTAGGCTATCATCCTGGACCATGCAGTGAAATCTCTGCTGATGCAAAGAGAAATGGGAAAAATATGGGGGGAAATGGATGGCCATCCTCTAAGAATATGACCTAGAAATGTAGCCCATGAAGATAGTCTGAGGCTAGGGACTATGCAGAGCGATAGTAGAAGGAACTCCCGAGATTGAATACAAAACTTATACAGTGGATTCCATCACTCAGGATCCATGGTACACAGACTTGGTGTACTTGTTATTGAATAACAAATGCCCAGAGGCATTGCCTCCAAACAAATGTCACACCCTGTGATTGAAAAGTGCACACTTCATGATAAAAAATGGCACACTTTTCTACAGGAATTATGAAGGGGTGTACCTTCAGTGCATTGATAGGATTCAAGCTGCAAAGATGATCGATGAATTTTATGGGTAGTTTGGAACCGGGCATGGATCAGTTGATGCCATTGCCCACCAAATCCTTTGGGATGGATACTATTGGCCCTTTATCTTTAAGGATGTCTACACTCACGTCAGGAAGTGCCACACTTGCCAGACTGCGGTACACTGTGAACGGAACCTGGCTATGCCTCTGCAGCTGGTTTTTGAAGCTAGACCCTTTGCCCAATGGGAATTTGAATTCATTAGGGAAATCAACCCCAAATCATCTACCAACCACTGATACATCTTAACTACCACTGATTATTGCACCCAGTGGTCTGAATCCATACCTTGTAAAAATAACACGATGGACGTAGTTATCAAATTCCTGGAAGAAAACATCGTCACAAGATTTGGAATGCCCTTTTCTATAGTTTTTGACAATGGTCCAAAATTTTCTTTGGAATAGTTACTCGAATGGACCTACAATAGAAAGATCACTCTGAAGTTCTCCAACAACTATTACCCTTAGGGGAATGGCATTGCTGAATCAACCAACAAAAACCTACTGGAAATGATCAAACATCTGTTAGAACAGAATCCTCGGGACTGGTATCAAAAGCTTAGGTTATCTCTTTGGGTAGATCACATCCAAATAAAGGAAGCCCTGGGGACATCCCCATTCCATCTAGTCTATGGCCAGAATCTGGTGTTCCCTATTAACCTACAGATCCCAGTTTTA
The DNA here is from genome assembly GCA_018584345.1 of Thuja plicata. NCBI lineage: Eukaryota > Viridiplantae > Streptophyta > Pinopsida > Cupressales > Cupressaceae > Thuja > Thuja plicata. The sequence continues at coordinate 19,743 of MU223788.1, forward strand.
TAGTTTATGCACGAATTCAGCAACCGGGACAACATCATGGAGGTTTGACTCCTGAAACTAGTGCGGATGGAGGAATAAAGAGACGTGGCCCTTGAAAATTTTGTGCATCACCAAGAAGTAGTGAAAAGATGGTTTGACCAAAGATCCCAATATAAGGCCTTTCAGGTATTGGACTTAGTCCTCTTGTGGGACAAGGCCTGGGAAAAGAAAGGAAAACACACCAAATTCCAATGGCTCTGGCTTGGACCATATATGATATCTGAGATCTATGGAGAAAATAATTATCACCTCAATACTCTAACCAGAGAAGTCATGCCATTGCCCATCAATGGACAGTTTCTCAAAAACTACTTTGAATGAGGTGAGTTTTGCCCATAGTTGTATTTTATGTAAAGTTCTGCTTGTAAATATTTCTTCCTAGTACCCTATTTGGGGTGCCTTGCCTTGTAAATATTTTTGTTGGTCACCCCCTGGGGTAGCCTTTCTCTTGCTTTTTGTTTTCTTTTGGGTTTCCCCTTTTTTATTTTCTTCTTGTCTGGGTTCCCAGTGTTTTGTCCCCCTTTTGTAGACCGGTATGCTTCGCATAACGTCTAGTCTCTGGGATGGCACTTTTTGCATAATGGTGAACTTGGAATCTATAGTTAGCATGGTGGAATTGGTCTGCACTCTAGAGTTATTTGGTAAGTCTGGCAATAAGCTATGAGTAATCTTTGTCGGATTCATCTCTCGAAAGTCCAAAAATTAGTTAAATCAAAATCAAAAGGAACAACTAATTGGACACACCGAGGGTAGATCAGTCACACTGGTTTGTTGGTCCAAGTCTAAAAACCATTTAAATTCTTTCTGGGTTTGGAATTTCTTTCTCTATTTGGAAATTTGAAGTGGGGGAAAAGGTGAAAGAAGTACCACCATTAAAACTAGCTAAGTTTAGTCTTAATGGTGAAAGGAGTACTACCTTCCCATCCAGAAAAGAATAAAATGGAAAGAAAAGAACTAAAGAGGGGAGCAATTCTGGTATCTAGGGGAAACATGCAGATTTGATGTATTTAGTGCCTCTTCTCTACTTCTCCTAGAGGTCATCAGCTTGTTCTCTTTCCAAAGCACATAATTCACAACTGATGAAAGACCAAGGATTGGATCATGTATGAGCCAAATTTTCTCAGACACTTCGCACCTGCCAAACATGATACTCCAGGTAATGATTGATTCTAGTTTTTCTAACTAGAGATTCCTAGGTTCTCAAATACACTAGGGCATTCATCCCAGATAGTCATCATTTGTTATGCCCTGCATACCTGTCCCTATATTTTATGGGAAAAATGTTGGGTCCCCCTTTTTTCTTTTGCCCTTGCCTTGTTTTCTTTTTTTTTCCTTGTTTTCCCTCTGAGTTTTTCTTTCATGAGGTTCATTTTACCTTCTTTTGTCTGCTTGTGTCTCTGGGATCCGGTCCCAGAGTTTGTTCTTTCAGAGTCTAATTTTGGACTCCGGGATTCTTCACCATGATGTCTCCTTTCACAAGGAGCTATCGTTGAGTGGAATCCCCAGGCCCAGAGTTTGAAGGTCTGCCTATTCTGGGGTCCGCGGAGAAGAATGTAACTTGTTTTTACCCTAGGGGTATAAATAGAAGTTACATGCCATTTTCATAGTTACCGCGATCAAAATACTTGTGCATTCAGAGTGAATCAGGGAAAATTAAGGCGATTTAAACTGCTTTTTCTCCCGTTCTTAGAGGCTAATTACAAGTGTGTGTGTGTGTATATTTGTGCACCTATTATCTGCAACACAACACTTCAATAAGTCATTGCATTAGTTCAAAAAGAGGTTAGATAAGCATGTAAAACCCACTAATATAAACCTATTTCTTTCTAACTAGATTGAGTGTAGTAAATAACATAAAATCCCCCAGATTATGCTAAATACCAGTGACATATGATGACATGTAACTAATTAAATGATTGACAATATTAAGTTAAAGATGATGCAAGGCATTAAATAAGTTAATGGTTTGTATTGTCATTGATGTCAACTTGATAACATGTGTATGGTACCAAAGACTTCAGAGAACCAATAGAACAGAGGTTATGCTTTCATCAATGCATAAAAGTCAAGTATTCACCAAGTGACAGACTACACCAGCAGAGTGCACACCATCGGTAAACACAGAGATAAAGTCATAGTGATGCCCGACGAACAGAAAATAGTATTGCCCAATGAAGCAGAATCACAAGATGCCTGACAAGCTGAAAATAGTGTTGCTCGATGAGCAAGATCCTATGATACCCGACGGATGGAGATCTTGAAGCTAACTGAAGCTGCATCGACAGAATTGGCAGTTGTCATTGGCGATGAACTGTAGTATTGACCGACAGAATAGAGAGATTAGTAAACAACAAAATATCTAGTTGGCAGAGCCAAAAGATAGACTTAATTGGTTGTTTTATTTGTTTTATTCAACCACCGTTAAGTAATTAATTTATATAGCTGGCAAAAAGATAACTATGAGATAAAACATGAGTTAAAGCCGTAAATCAATTTGGCTGGATTGTTTTTCATGCCAAGAATCAAGAATCAAGATCCTAGAATTAAGGAATATCATGTCTATTTAAGAGACAAGCATAATTCATTTCTGTAAGCAATCAAATACACAAGGGAGTGAATTGATAGAAGATGTTGAAGAGAAACTGATGAAGGATTAACTTCATACATTCCTGATCAATTAAGCTAAGGGAGAGCTAAGGAATTCTGCAGACACCGATGAACAGTAAAGCATAGCATCATAGAGTAGAAAGAGTTAAGTACAAAAGAATTGAGCTGATACATTGATCAGAAAGGTATTGTGCATAAATAGATCTGAATATCTGCAATTCAAAGTTGCATTAGAAATAGGTCATTTTATTTCAGTTTAACCATTGAAGCATTAAGTCTCTTAACAGAGCAGGACTTAACAGTCTTTTGTAATTGAGGTATATCCTAACAGATTACCAGAAGCTTGACTCACAATAGTAGCATCGGTCTTACCTACAACCTATTGACAGTCTAAGAAGGAGGCTGATTCAAGGATGGTAGTAAGATTAGCATAAAGCCTATTGACATTCATGAGATTGATTCAAGGATGGTAGCATAGATGCCAGATACTAAGTGACAACCTATGTATTGAAAATCCTCTAAAAAGGTTGCACTTAAACATGTGTTTGTAACCTTTAACAGGGTTGGCTCCTAATAGGGCTCACTTAAGAAGAGTGAAAATTTGGGGTACCGGTCCCAGTGGTTTTTTCCCTTAACAGGGTTTCCATGTTAAAATCCTTGTGTTATATGTGTATGGTTTATTACTTTATTGTTTTACATTCTACATATGCATTTATGGATTGACTGGTATACTTTGCATATTTACTAAGCATCAGTAAATACAGTTTACTGCTTATCGGTTATCAAAGAGAATCTGGACAGACAAGGTAAATCGATAGACAGTTATTTATTTCAAGTATTTCAAGGCATGCATTTTGTTGGGACTTAATAATTTGAGAATTATTGATTGGTGGATTAAGGTATAAATTGGATAAATTTTTGAGGCCACTGATTCACCCCCCCTCTCGGTTATTACTAACAATTGGTATCAGAGCTTGTGTGCTTAGAAGGAAGGTTTCAAGACCTAAGTGTAAGATCACAAGATGAATAGACGAGATGTGCCCAAGTTGAACAAGGACAACTTTGCTTCATGGAAAAGCAGGATAAAGCTTCACTTATCAGGTATTGGAAATGATATTACTCAATACTTAGATACTGCATATGTGTTTCCTACATGATCATTAATAGTAGATCAATTGAGATTAAAGCATGAACACAACTACATGGTAATAGAACTTTCAGCCTCACTCTCTGATGTTGAATTTGAGGATGTCAAAGATTGCAAAAATGCAAAGACAATGTGGGATAAGCTAAAGCTTGTACATGGAGGTGATGCAAATGTTCTGAGAGCCAAGGCAAAAATCCTTAGAGGAAAGTTTGATGATCTTAGAATGAAAGAAGGTGAAAACATCACTCAATACAGCACAAGAATAAAGGAAGTAGTCAATGCTATACGAGGTTTTGAAGGTACACTTGAAGAGAAGATAGTGGTAAGTAAAATCCTAAGAACCCTATTGCCTATATATGCTATTAGAGTCTTTGCTATTCAAGAAATGAGAGTAGTAGAAAATAATATAGTCACTCCTAATAGCCTAATTGGTAGACTAATTTCATTTGAGATGAACAATTTTGATAATAGTGTCTTACCAAGTTTGGAGTCTGCATTCAAGTCTTCTATGAGAATAAGAAAATCTAGCCAAAGACACTCATCTAGAAGAGACAGTGAAAGTGAAAGTGAAGAAGAAGATCTAGATGAAATTGAAGCACTCATGGTGAGAAGAATGCTAAGAGGCAAAGGTAAATACAAAGGTAAGTTACCACTTGTATGTTTTAATTGTAAAGAGATTGGACACTTTGCTACAAGATGTCCTAAGAGAAAAGATGACAGAAGTGATAACAGATCTTTTGAGAAGAAATTTGATAGAGGTGATAACAAATATTATAGAGGTTACCGACGATCAGAAAGGAATGATACTCAAGATTACAAGGATAAAGAAAAGAAGGCTAGCTACCTAGCTGCTTGCAAAGATGATGATACTGACACTGAACCAGATGATGATGTCGAGATAGTATTTGTAGCTGTGAAAGATGATTCAGATGAAGAAGAAAGGTATGAAGAAACTACACTCATATCTAAGATTAGTAAGAATGATATCTGGATTATAGATAGTGGCTGCACTCACCATATGACCAGTGACAAAGAAAAGTTTAATACTTTTGAATACTATAAAG
>MU223788.1:31303-47943 GCA_018584345.1 Thuja plicata
AATGGAATGCAATAGTATAGCCTACGGCAAGTACAATAATAACTTAAATATTTAAGACAATTTTAATTTTATCTAAAATATATCTTAAAATAGTCCTTTATATAATAGTGACAATTCACTCAAGTCTTGACAAATCCTTAAAACTAGCAATCGCACCTTGGTGTGGAATGGGTAGCCGAAGACTTTCCTTAAAACTAGCAATCACACCTTGGTGTGCAATGGGTAGCCAAAGAGATTTAGAAATTGAAATAGGGAAAACTGGGAATTATGATAACTTCAAAAATACAAGAATAATAGAAAAAATAATATTCAACAATTTCACATCTTGCAAATCACAAGTGTTCATAAATGTCAAAAATATAAGTATATGATATTATATTGGTGAAATGCAACTTCTAAGAATATAAGTATATGATATTATCAAATATTAATGTGTAAAGGATTATTAATCATTCATTTAGTCATTTATTTAGTCGTTTATTTGATCATTTATTTAGTCATTTTTTTGGTCATTTTACCTGATGACCAAATTGGTCATTTGTTTAGTCATTTTACCTGATGACCAAATTGGTCATTTATTTAGTTATTTTATCCAATGACCAAATTGGTCATTTAATTAGTCATTTTAGTTGTGATTTTACCCGATGACCAAATTGGTCATTGATTTAGTCATTTATATTTGTGAATTGCAAAAAATAGGTAGACCATGATCAATTTTAGTCACGTGACTAAAATTTTTAGTCACGTGACTAAATATTTTAGTCACCTGGTCATTTATTGCCCAAATTCTACTAGTGATGGTTTATTACTTTATTGTTTTACATTCTACATATGCATTTATGGATTGACTGGTATACTTTGCATATTTACTGAGCATTAGTAAATACAGTTTACTGCTTATCAATTATCAAAGAGAATCTGGACAGACAAGGTAAACTGACAGACAATTATTTATTTCAAGCATTTCAAGGCATGCATCTTGTTGGGACTTAATAATTTGAGAAGTATTAATTGGTGGATTAAAGTATAAATTGGATAAATTTTTGAGGCCACTGATTCACCCCCCCTCTCAGTTATTACTAACATAAACAACCTAGCATAAAAAATTTGATTTAAAACAAGCTATTATTCATTCAGCAATGCATATTAGTCTAAAAATGGACACTATAACAATGCATGGTAATGAAACTATGAGATGAAAATTAAGCTATCTAAATCTTAGCAGCATAACAATATATTTTCTAATATGAGATGAAGGCTTATTTGCTCTCAAAAATGGCTTCTATTTATAGAAGAATGGGAGAGAGAGACAGAGGGGAGACAAGGTGCATTAATGGAGCCTCTAAGGTAATTAATGAGATGTACGAAGAAATAAATGCCAAAGGCATTTATTAGGCATGGGGGAGACATGGGCTTAAGGCATCTTCATTAATAAGGCATTAATGAAGCCTTAAAGAGGCATGGAAAGGGTGTAAAAGAGGGGCTTGAGAAAGTGGACTTGAGGAAGGAATCTTGAGATTCCTTGACTTTCTCAAGTGGGTCGAGTTGTTAATCATTCCCTAATGGAATGTGACAACATTAGGAGGTGGATTAGGCTAGAATTAGGATTAGGATTAGATTAGCAAGGGGGGAATAGGTTGGGATGGGTTAGAACCCAGGGTAGAAGTGGTTGAGATAGGTTAGGTTAGGGGTTTAGAGGAATATAAATGAAATGAATTAAACTTATTTAATTAGTTCAAAAATAGGGATTTTAATTATTTAAACAATTTAATTGCTTTTTAATAATTAAAGGACTATAGCCATTTTAATTAAATTAAATAGGCTTGGGGAATGGGTTACTTTGCAAGTGGGTAATTGATTTAGGGATTTATTTAATTCCTTTATAATTAAATACTATAGCTATATTTGAATTTGATTTGATTTAAATGCTTTTGAATTGATTTGAATTGTATGGCTATAATAGTTAATATAATTTAGTGATAAAAATCACCTAGGACATTAAATTGATTTCAGAAGAATTATGTCAAGTAGTAATAGGGTCGTTTGGACATAACTGAAGGTATGATCACACTTAGGAAAAATAGGGTCCATAGTTGTAACATACGAAATTTAGGTGGTTACATTTGCCCCTCTTTGAATTAATGTGCGAGCAGCACGTTGATTCAAGGAAATTTTTTTATTTTGACTTCAAAAATATTGAGAGTTCCATTCTTGGTTGCCGAACAAAATGTCTGATGAGATCAGTCTCACACTTGATCGAACCAAACTGATAGAATTGACCTTGAACTTGGTTGTCATCGAAAGGTCAATAAAAATATCTTAAAGATACCAATTCTAAACTTGGTTGTCGTCCAAAGATTGATAATACTAATTCTGAACTTGGTTGTCATCTAAAAGTCACTATGAAGCTACTAGGAGCTTAGTAAGAATCTTTTAAAATGAGGAAACACAAGATATCCATCTTATGAGAACCAAAGCTTTCTATCCAACAGTTCCAACTTTAGTCAAGGAAACTGTCATGCCCCTAGTTTGTTTGATAACGAAGTCATTTTAATGATGTTTTCAACAAGAATTTAATTGATGATAGTGTGATCATGCCCCCTCAGGAATAAAATCAAAGGAAAAGAATAAAATCCCTCAGTCAAAATGATGTGTCACTTACAGGAAGCGATTAGGGAAAGAAGGAATGGAGTAGAAGAAGTGGAAAAAGATGGTGTATTTAAAAATAAATAGATAATTACCAAGTTAATTACATGAAAATGTGCATGATGAGACTGATAAAATGATGTTAAACTGAGATGTATGATGAATAATGTGTGTTGTGATGATATAGAACTCAGAAAATAGCCAATATGAAGCTTGTATTTCAATTTCAGAATCCACGGTGCAATTCTGCATTTTTGGGACCAAACAAAATTTTTCATGGCATAGCACAGAATGGTGGGGTCACATTTGATTTTTTTCTTGATAGATCAAATAGAGAACAAAAATAGAATTTTAGTTGCATGGGAGGAGTTTCGAAACTCCAAAATGGCTCAAAAGACCAATATAAGCCTCAAAACTTACCATTTTACTATTCATTTTCACTTTCCTCCATAGTAATTCTAAGAGCTTTGCAGAGAAGATGGTAGTCCCTATGAGGAAGCATCATTTCAAGATGAGCCATCGACATCAGTGCGTAGCCGATTACCCACCGCCGATAAGTGCTCGATAAACTACCCTGTGAATTTTGCAAATTTTAAATTTATGTATTTCTATAGCTTTTATAGCATTTTCAATTTTTGAATTGTGTCTGGGATTCCAGATCGCAACCTGCAAATCCCGTGTCGCATCCGGTATTTCCTAGATCACATTCGGTTTTTCCAGATTCCTGCCTCACATCCAAGATACCCTAGATCGCATCCTGTCTTCATTTTTTGTCTTGTTTTTAGTTAAAATCCATCAGTATCTTGTACCCTGTCTGCTTAGGCTCATATCTCAATTTTAGGGTCACATCCCATATTTTAGGGATCACACCCTGGATTCTCCATTGCATTCGGTATAGCTCAGATCACATCCAGTAAAATAGATCGCACTCTGCGAATTGAAAATCGTATCTAGTTTGTGACTTAGGTTTTTTATCTTTTTGATCTGTTGTGCATGCCACAAACCCTGAATTACTTAGCTGAGTAGGATTCTACATTTCTTTGGTAGATAGAAAACTAATTTCTCCTTTGTATGTGTCAAAAAAAACAAGATTTTGAGTTAGTCACCTTTGGCGATACCTATCCGGCTTGTGTGCTTACATTGTCTAGACTACTGTCTGATGCTGAGCAGACCACTGTTATCTAATGTGGATTGCACTCATTGATGGGTTTACCTAAGATCGGGGTAAACCATGGGTTGTTGACTACTCTTGCTGAGATATGGCATTCAAAGCACAACACCTTTCATTTACCGATTGGGGAGATCACAGTGACTCCTAAGGACATTTGGCAGATACTTTGGGTGATGATGATCGGGCATGAGGTATACTTTGAGTCGAGAGGTGGCGTGGCCATCGGTGTTGCACGTAGATATTTCTAGGATGACACCATCGATCGGAGATATATGTCTTGGGACTACATGGTTGATCATTATGATCGCTTATCTGTGTATTTAGCAAGTTTGGTAGGTGGCATCCAGATGCGAGACAGCGGTTAGCATGGATTTATGGTTGGTTGGGTAGATATGATAGAGAAGATGGTTATCCACCATCAGAGATTTACATGGGGTAGTTGCATTTTAGCTCATATGTACAAAGAGCTGCATGAGATAGTGTACCACTATACACGGAGTATGACTGTTGGGATCCTGATTCTTCAAATCTGGGCCTGGGAAAATATCCCTGTGACATGGCTGATTGTAAATAGATAGAGGGTACCAGAGCAACCCTATGTTTATATGTATGTAGGCCTTCTTCAGCAGCCCTATCTGGGCAAGGTTGAGTATTGGCGCCGCCTTTTTGATGATATGACAGAGGTCATTTAGTGACCATATTTAGATTGCAAGGAGTGGACCTAGGATGCACGACAGGTACCCTTTTTATTCTAGAGCTGGTATATTATAGGTAGGACCAGATATGTCATAGAGTGGTTCATCCATACCAAAGTGCTAAGATAGTATGGTCGCCATCAAGGCAAGGTACAGGACATCACGGTGTATGCATGGGTCCAAGATGAGGTAGCATTATGGGGTGCCAAGTTACAGTATGAGACTGCACACCAAGAGATATGTGATATGGTGGGTGTAGAATGGGATCTCCACTTGGATGTAGCTAATGCAAGGGTGTCTAATGGATATTCTATGGAGATGCTCCAATATCCTTTTCCTCATTTTACAGTACCAAAGGAGATCATTCCTCGTATAGAGGAGCCTTTGGATTATTATCCTCAGGATCGACCAGCCAGGGGGAGAGGAGGAGCACAGAGAGACAAGGCTCCTGTTAGACATGGAGCTTAGGATGGTGATAGGGATGGTAGAGATGGTGCGCATCCTCCTCCAGATTAGGTGGATGATGGAGATGATAGAGGTGGTGGTGGTGAGGCTATCGATACAGGTGGTGCTAGTGGTAGTGGTGAGGGTCGGCATACCTGTTTCAGATTTTTAGCTCCTCAGAGAGATATTGGGCCATTTCTTACTAGGGAGTAGCAAAGATAGAGATAGCAGAGGCCACCAAACACAGCAGAGGACCAGGATATAGGTAGAGATGGAGATCCTCTATCTAGATGTGAGCAAGAGCAAGAGAAGCTCCGAGCCAGGATCACTGCTTTAGAGGCCCGAGTCACTACTATAGATGCTTTACTAGCAGATAGGGAGGCACAGCTAGAGTGCCTAAGAGCAGAGAGGGATCGGTAGGGTGAGATTCTCAAAGCTGAGAGAGATGCACATGCCTAGACAATAGTTCACCAGGGGCAGAGGGCCACATATTACTATGCCCTTTACCATGCAACAGTGCCAAAGGGGTAGAGGGAAGCATCTTTTTCATGATTATCTCAGCAGTCTGAGGAGTCCAAGCCACTGCCAGTAGCTCCTTTTGTACCACCTCCTCCAGATCAGGGAGAGGGGGGGAGCTAGAGTTGATACTGTATTTGTTATATTTTGTATATCTTGAGTTTACATTGTATATCTGATCCTATTGAGATCCTTTTTGTATATCTGGATCCTTCTAAGATTCACTTTTGTATATGACATTTATACATGTATATCTGATTCATTTTGTCTCACCGATACTCTGATACTCTTTATGCATATTGTTCCATATCTTGATTTGTACCATGTGGTGATATATGTATCTGATGCAGCTTCTGGATTCTGACATGTTTCATGAGTTCTTGTTTTCTTTGATAGAGTTATGTGCACATATGATGATATCTTGGTCTCTTTCATGAGTTATTTTTAGATGATGACATCATTTTATGATTTTATCACTGATATAAATATGTTTAAATGATACTTATATGAAGATGCAAATGTATGTTTTGATTTTTGTGATGCAAAGTTTAAAATGTATGGATGCATTTAGGATGTAAAAGTAAAAATGCAATACATGGATGCTTTGTTTTGGTAGTTTCTTTCTATCTCTTTCAATGAATGCAAAAATGTATGTTATGAATGTGAAATGATATTTGATATCAGTAATATTGATGAATTTAATTAACTTGATGTTTTAGAAGAGGATAGAAATCATTTTTGAGCTAAAAAATCCCTTATGATTTTATTCCTGTTGTAAATGCCTCATGAAACCTCTAAATGCAACTATATGCAGACTCTTAGGACTTGTCACTGACTAGCAAATTTTGTAACATTTTTATCATCATTGGGTGCTTTGTCAGAATGGATACCACCTGATAGTATAATCATCACTAATACCCACGGATATTATGATAATATGAATACTATTTTTTATTAAAATGTCAGAAAGAGACTTAGGTATCAAGGCATAGAAGCCAGGATAACAAAGTAGTCAATACTAGATTCTGATTAAGGAAAGATATTGGACCCACAATGACCTTGAAAATTCATATCCTTGGGTACATTATGATTCATATACCTTAGTGAGAATCTGGATCAAAAAACAAACAAGGAAATCGCCCCAACCTCACCGTAGTTTGCACATAACAAAGATCGAGATATATGCATATATCCACCCATAGTGGCAACTCTTACCATAAACATCCAAGTTAGGTGAAATGTATAGATCATTTGGAACAATCACCATATGGAGAAAACCAAGAAAACATTATGCCCCCTATCCTTGTGACTCTTTGTCTTTGCACAGATGTCATTGAGTAACTAAGAAGACATAAGAAATCATCAATTGTGAATCAACCAAATAAAATTTACAATTACTTAGATTCCCCTAGTTGAAAACATCATCAGGACATAAAAGAATCATAATCAAACCAATATCAAACTTCAATTTTAAGTAGTACCTATTCATTCATATGTCAAACACAATAGAGATTCATCAATTAGAAAATTGGAATATAAGAAATATGGTGTTCCCATGCCTCTACATTGATAGGATAATCTATTCATGTTTGTGATCCAATATAGCCTTGTAGGAACCTTTTGATTGTGAATGTCATGTCTAGATAGGTGATGTTTTAGAAGACACCCTTGTTTTGAAAAGTGACATTGTTTTGCATGTATCAAGAAACATTGTGTGCATGAGGAAATCCATCCTAAAGCCACCTAGCAACCACAACCTATCATGCCAGAAAAGATGCCCCCAGTGTAGACTGACCTATTCCTATGACATAAATGTAGACAAATCCCAAGCGAGGATAAGATAACCATTTAGGAAATGAAGTCAGCGCAATAGCACAAGTGAATTTGCATGAAGGTTTGATATTAGTAGTGTATTGATAGATGGAGCACCAAACACAAGTGATGCCTGATTGCCAGGTTTTCACCACTTGGCAGGATCATTTCTTGCTTTTTTGGCTACCAAGATGCATGTTTTACCAGGTGCTCATCAAGACACTTCTCTTTTTCTAATTTTTTTGCTATTTTTTCTTTTTTGAATGTTTTTGTAGTATCAAGGTGCCTGTTTACCAGGTTTTCACCAAAGATACCCTTTTTTTAGGACTTTTTCCATCATTTTTGGATTTCTTCAGGATCAATTTTCTAATTTTTTTTTGTATTTTTCAAGAACTATTTGTTGTACAGGCTCTGCTAGCCGAACATCAAGCGTAGAACTGCTTCAAACGTAGAGTGTTGATAGGATCTAGGAGAATGTCTCCCTTAGGTGTAGCCAGTTGATAAGGTCCACTCCCAAAAGTAGCCATGATGACATAAGGTCCTAACCAGTTAGGTTTGAACTTTCCTTTCTGCTCCTTGTTAGGTTGGTTTTTAGGGTTCTCCTTTAGGATGAGATCCCCTACTTAAAAATTTCATGGTTTGACCTTCTTGTTGTAGCCTTTGGACATTCTTTCTTGGTACACCTTTAGATGATCAAACACCTGTTGTCTACGTTCATCAAGTAGATCTATAGAATTTACCTGATCAATGCACTACTGCTCATTAGTGACAAGTCCTTGTAAAGATATTTGCAATGATGGGATTTCAACCTCAATAGGAAGTACTACTTTAGCGCCATAGACTAGGAAAAATGGCGTGGCTCCAGTTGGTGTTCTTATGCTTGTTTTGTAGGCCCATAGTGCTGGATTTAGCTATAAATGCCAGTCTCTAACATACTTACTTACAGTTCTGTGTAAGATATTTAGAATATTTTTGTTTGATGCCTCCACCTGTCCATTACCTTGTGGGTAATATATAGAAGAGCAGTGTTGAGTGATATGGAATTGTTCACACAGGTCATCAATGTCTTGGTTTTTGAATTGGCCCCCATTATCTGTTACAATAGATGAGGGTATCCCATACCTACAGATAATGTAGTTCAAAATGAACATAGCCACCTATTTGCTAGTGGCTTTGATTAGTGGCATGACTTTGACCCACTTCGTGAAATACTCAGTGGCTGTGATGATGAATTTGTGTCCATTTGAAGAGTTGGGATATATCTGTCCAACCAAGTTGAAGGCCCATTGCTGAAACAACCATTGTGTTATAAAAGGAATAAGTTCCTTGGAAGCAGAATGGATGAGATTTCCATGTGTCTGGCATTTAATACATTTTTTTGAAAACTGAATAGCATCTTTCTCCATGGTAGGTCAATAATATCCAACTTTGAGCAATTTTTTAGCTAATGAAAAGTTGTTTGAGTGTGATCCACATACACCTTCGTGGACTTCTTTTAATGCAAGATTAGAATCTTTGAGTTCTAAACACTTAAGAAGAATACCATCGAGACTTCATTGAGAAAAGTTATTAGTTATGAGTACGTAACATGATTCTATCCGGATTAAGGCTCTTTTTTCATTTCTTGATAGATTAGGGGCAATGGTTTGGTCATTTAGATAAGCAATAATATGGGCATACCAACATGGTTCCTAGGTGGTCAAAGCATACATGACTTGGTACTCAGGGGTATCAAAGCCTGGATTGGATAGTTCTTCCACCAAGAATTCATAGCGAAACTGATGTTCTTCTAGTTGTAACATGGATGCTAAGGTAGCCATAGCATCCACAACTTTGTTCTCTGATCTTGGTATCTGTTGGAAGGTGACAAAGATAAAGTATTTCCTTAAATCATCCACCAGTTGTTTGTAAGGCATCAATTTCTCATCTTTTGTCTAATACTCCCAATTAACTTTATTGATGATTAGTTGATAGTCACCATACACATGTAGCTCCACAATTTTCCACTCCATAGCAAGCTTGAGTCCATTTACTAATGCTTCATATTTTGAAATATTATTGGTGCATGAAAACATTAATTTGTAAGATTTGGGAATCTTGTAACCTTGAGGGGTGATGAATAAGACCCCTGCTCCAGAGCCTTGTTGAGTAAATGAACCATCAAAATACATCTTCCATGGATGCTCGATTAGATGCACAATTGTCTCATCAGGGAATTCAACCTTTAAAGGTTCATCATCCTGTAGTGGGGAATCAACTAGCTGGTCTGTGAGAACTTGTCCTTTGATAGCTCTCCTTTCTACATATTCAATATCAAATTCACTTAGGATCAGGACCCATTTTGCCAAACATCTTGTTAATGCTGTTTTACTCAAAAGGTACTTTAAAGGATCTATTTTAGTAATGAGCTTCAGTGTGTGAGAGAGCATGTAGTGTCTCAATTTCTATGATGCAAAGATGATCGCTAAGCATGCTTTTTCAATAATGTTGTAATTGAGTTCATAAGCCACTAGAGTTCTACTGATGTAGTATATAGCTCTTTCTTTCTTTGGTTCATCTTCTTGTGCTAGTAAAACTCCTAAGGATGTAGCCATAGCTGAAATATATAGGATTAATGGCTTTCCATGAATGGGTGCCATGAGAATGGGAGGGGTAGCCAGGTACTCTATTAGCTCTTTGAAGTTAGCTTCACAATGCTTGTCCCATTTAAAGGTGACTCCTTTATGCAGTAATTTGGTAAAGGGTTGTGCCCTGTCGGCAAGCTAGGACATGAATCTCTTGATGGACTGGATTCTTCCTTGTAGTGTCGTCATTTGACTAATGTTGCGTGGATGAGCCATTTCTAGTATAGATTTCACCTTTGTGGGGTCTACCTCAATTCCTTTTGCTGAAACAATGAATCCTAGGATCTTCCCAGACTATACCCCAAAGGCACATTTCTTTGGGTTGAGCCTGAGGTGGAACTGTTCCATACGGTCCAATATTTTTCTTAGGTCATCAATGTGAGTACGTCTTTCTTTGTATTTAGCCAATGTTTCATCCACGTAATCCTCCATGTTCTTGTGCATCATGTTATGAAATATAGTTTTCATTGCTCTTTGATATGTTGCACCAACATTCTTTAACCCGAATGGCATGACATTCCAACAGAAGGTACCCCAAGCGCATCTAAATGTGGTTTTCTCTTGATCCTCAGGGGCACTCTTGATCTGATTATAGCCTGAGAATCCATCCATTAGAGAGTACATTTGATAACCTATTGTGAGATCTATGATCATGTCAATGTTAGGTAGCGGGAAATCATCCTTTGGACATGCTTTTTTTAAGTCCCTAAAGTTGGTACATATCTTGATAGATTTATCTGATTTGGACACTTTGACCACATTAGAGATCCATCCAGCATAAGCAATGACTCTGATAAATCCACCCTGTAACAACTTTTCTATCTCTTCTTTTACTAGTAATGCAATATGAGGATTCATCTTTCTTAGTTTTTGTTTTACAGGCTTGATCCCAGGAGCTATAGATAGGTGATGCATGATTAGATTAGGATCTAGCCCTGGCATATCAGTATAAGACCATGCAAATTTGATCTTCTTTTCTCTCAGGAACTCTGTAAATTGTGTCTTCTCTTCCTCTGACAAAGATTGTACAAGGTGTACTATTTGAGGTTCTTCAGTTGTGCCCAAGTTGACTGGTTCTATTGGCTCTATCAATACTGAAGATTGCTCCTAAAAATATGCGGGGACAATATCAAGAGTCTCATCCTTTGGTGCCTTTGAGAGGTTTTCACCATTGGATACATCTTTTTTCTTTACTATTTTGGGATTTGATACTGGCACAAAGTGGTTTTCACCATCTTTCTACCTTTTATTTTTATTTTTTAGTTTGTGGCTGAGAAACTTGATATCCTCCTGTGACATGTTCTCGCTCCTTGCATTGGTGGAAGAAGGGTATATTCACAAGAATTGAGATAAAAAGCTAGGGTGTGGTCATTAGGAAAGTCTAGTGTAGGAGTAGGATCCATTTTAGTCCAATCAATAAGGTTTGGGTGTACCAATGATAAGGAATCAGACTCGGGGGAGGACAACATCATGTCAGCATCATTACAATTAACTAACAAGACATGGTCTGTTAAGTTAACTTCTTTGATCTTTAGATCAACAGGGGTTAGATCGTCATAAAAAGGGTCATTGTTAGTAATATGCATACCAAAATCTAGCGATTCATCATTATAACTATCATCATCATCTCTCCATAAAAGGAGGCTTCTTTCTTGTAGCATATGAAATTATTCTAGACTTATGTATTCTCTAGTTTCTCCATCAATGATCAGGGGAATGAACTCTTCTTCTGCCTCGACAGGATCAGTGTCATTGGGAAGAGTGTCAGACTATTTATGAGGGGCTGAGGGAGCTGTAAACATGTGAATTATATCTATCTCAATATCTTCAGTGGTGATACATAGCTCATCCCATTCATAGTCATGAGAGTCAGCGACCTCATCATCAGATATGTTTAAATATTCAGCAATGGTTATTTGATGTACCTGGTTAGCCGCCTATGGATCAAAGTGGGGTAAATCAAGGATATGTAAAACTGTGACCAATTGCCCCCAGTTAGGATGTAAATCCTATTTTTGGGGTTTCTCTTGAGTAATTGTGGCTATTAATGATGTCTCTGGATCCACTTTTGTGGAGTCTCCTACCTCGTGAATAGGAGGTTGTGCTAACAAAGGGGTGTGAAGATGTTGAGGTACCTCAAAACTAGGTACATAGCGTTACCCTTGATAGTTAGTATTTTCTATACCAACATGTAATAGTCTTTCATATGACCAGTGCTCTAGTTCATCTGTAGCATCACTCTCCTTGTCAAAGATTGGACGATCTCCTGAAGCAGGTTTATTAGTTTTAGTATTGAAACCCAGTCCTATCTTATCTCTGGTATTTTGGAACTCCATAGGTATAGGCTCAATAATCCCTCATCCTATGTCGTTTAGAGGTCCTTTTCCTTTGTATCCCATCTATTTTAGGAAATCATATCCCTTTCCATATTGTTTTGGGGATATCTCTACATGCTTAACTTCAGCTTCCACTGGTTCTCCTTTGTAAAGCTAGTCCAAGACTGCTTGTTCTTCTATGTTATCTGAAGAAGATGTGGATGCCCTTACCATACTAGTTGCTTTGTGTACTTCTGGTTCTTTAGCTGCAATAGGTGTGAATGAAGAGGAAGGTCTTCCATAAGATCTTGGTGATAGGGGGAGCTCTATTAGTGATGGAGTCAAGTCTAGTTTGTATTCTCCCATTCCTGTCTCTTGAAGTTTTAGAGTTTTGTAGCCTCTTTGTTGTGTGGCACCATACTACCTGCTTTGATATTGTTGCAAGTATAATTAGCATCTGCTAGAATTGTGACCTCCACCCCATTGTGTGGGAAATTTATGCACTGGTGATAAGTAGAGGGCACAACTTGCATTTTGTGGATCCATGGTCTCCCTAAAAGAATGTTGTAGGCTAGAGGTAGATCCAGAACCTAACAAATGACATTTCTTTCAATTGGTCCAACTCAGATTGGTAAAACAATAAGACCCTTGGAGGATCTTTCCTCCTCATCATAAGATTTGATTGTTATCTTGCTTCTGGAATCAATTGTTTGTTCTGAAAGACCCAATTTCCTGACCAGATTTAAAGTACAAATATTTAATCCGGCACCTCCATCTATCAATACATGTCTAACACAAGATTTGTGAATGAGTACTTCAATATGGAGGGGTCGATTATGTGGATGTGTCAATGATTTGTCATCCTCTTCAGAAAAAGGATAGGTCATGTGGTGTTGAGATGTGATTGACCATCACTTGGAATTTTTCCACATTAATATCCTATGGTACATTAGCAGCATGTAAAGCTTGTTCTAGGATTTCCCTATGTACTGTGGATAGCTTGAGCAACTCAAAAATAGAAATTTTGGCAGAGGTTCATTGCAATTGGTCTACCAAGTCATATCTCACACCAGGAATAGTAACCACGTGTTTTAGTGATGGTTTGGGAATAGTAATAATAGGAGTCTTGGATGCCGATGCTGGTTTGGGAGGTCCTTTGATCATGATCTGTGCTTGACTCCATGTCACTACATTTTTTTGGAAGGAGGTGTCTTTAACACCCTTGATTGTCATTACATTAATGGATTTAGTTTTAATGTTTATCATATTAATCACATTGTCATTGTTGGAATAGGTGTAGTTAACCTCATTGCCTTTTCCTTTAGATGTTTCCCCTTTGTCATAGTTAGGGAATGGTTTATTGAATTTCATGTGATCTTAGTTGGTAGTATGTCCATCCACTTTGATTTTACCACCCTCGATGAGGTCTTGGATAGCATGTTTAAGCTTGAGACAATTATTAGTCTTATGTCCCTTGTTCTTGTGAAAGATACAGTAGGAATTGTCATCCCACCATCTAGGCGTAACCATTGGTTCCCAGGGCTTGGAGTCTGGGATCGTGAGAAGCTTGTTATCCACTAATGTTTTCAACACTGTTTCAAGGGGCTCTCCCAAAGGATTGAATGTTCTTTTTGGTTTTGAAGTCCATGTCTGACCCTTGCTATTATCATTATTTGCTTTTGGTATGGGGGTTGTTACCTTGGCTTCGTTTCTTGCTTGCATTCCATTGGTGAGATTGAATACCTTAGGTTTGGGACCAACATTAGATGCATCCACTACTCCATCATTCACAACATTTTTGTTTTGTTTCCACCATTTAGGTTTGGAGTTGGAGTTGTTGGTTTTTCTTTCATTTTTAAGGGTGGTCTTTCCTCTTTTGACCATGACTTCCTCAATACGGAGGGCATTTTTAATCATTCTGTCAAAGCTTGGAGAATCTTGCATTTGTAATGTGTAGTTTAATTCAGGCACCAGATTATTAACGAAGATCTTCATCTTTTCTGTTTCGGGAAAGGCCCGTGAATATCATGCAAAAATCTTCCTCCATCTTTGTAGGAAGTTTGTAAATGATTCACCAGTTCTTTGTTTGGTATTGCATAGGTCCATCATGGTTACATCATGTTGGATGTTGTAGGAGTAATGTTGAATGAATCATTGGATTAAATCCTCAAATGTCTTGACCTTAGGGTTTAGTTTTGAGAACCATTCCATGGCATTACCTCCTAGACTTCCTGGAAATAGGCGCATGAGGTATGTAGATTTGTGCATGTATTCTATGCTTAGAGCACAGAATTCCCTTACATGGTCATGTGGGTCAGTTTCTCCTGTGTACTTGTCATACTTCGGTCTTTCCATGTTAGGAGGAAATGTGACCATCATGATACTCTTGTCAAAAGGAAATGGACAAATGGCATCCAAAGAGTATTGCATTTTGGGTTTCTCTTTCTCCTTTTTGAGGTTTGTGAGTTCTGTTTGCATCAAATTGAGTTGTTTGGTGAGGATAGAGATAGGATTTGGTACCTCCTTTTCTTTGAGTTTTTCCACATCATAATCCTTAGGTAATTTGACACCCGTGGAGGCTAAATGGAGGAAGTATTTCTCTTTATCCTCGTCGATCATTTTCTCCATGATTTTTTGAAATATCTTGCTCTATTTGAGTTTCTCATACTCTTCTTCAGTGATTTCATTCTCACTGTCAGATTCAAATAAGGGATGATCGAATATGGGTTCTTCTTCCTCATCAGTGTCTTCAGGTCTCTTGCCATTGTTATACTCCTGAAAAGACTCACTCCATCTGCAAGTGTCGCTATCCATTTGTGGAGTGTCTAGATAAAGTAGAGAAATTTGAGATGCTTCTCCGTAAAAGTGTGGTGTTTTAGGAGGCACTTTTGATCCTTTAGACATGTACTTGTTGCATCTTGTGTTAACCATGAAGTTTTTTCTCAACTTTGTCAACATTTCCCAATAGTGCAAGTGAGAGTGTCTAGGTAGAAGTAACTGTTTGTTGTTGGTGGACATAAATAGTTCTAGTGTCAGAGGGTTAGAATGCCCTGATAGTGAGCTGGGAACCAAGTTGTTGGTAAACAGTGGGTAGACCACACGTATTGAACCAATCGTGAAAGACTGACTAAGCATGTAAGGTAGATGTTTGAAAAGAATTTTGAAATAACAACAGGGAGACAAGAAAAGACAACAGGAACCAGCTAAAAAGCTAAAAAGGGATCCTAATCAACTGACACTTTCTAAGAAAAAAATTTCTAAGAACCCATTGCCCTAGATGCGAGCCCCTAGATGCGAGCCTCTGATGATACCAGATGCGAGCCTAGAATCTGGATGCGACTATGTGTTGACTAAATGCGAGCTAGCATACAGGATGTGATCCAAAATACTAGATGCAATTTGGGAAATCCAGGATGCAATCTTATGATGTCTTTTGTCAATTTTAGTCTTTTCTAAAAAGTTCATTTTGGAAATCCATGAATTTATTTTCTTCTAGATTGCATTAGGAGGTGTCGTAATGTGTGAAAAACACTTGTACTCCAGGGTTTGAAATTTGTTGATTATTTTGAGTAGCTTATCTTTTTAATGGTCTTTAAAACACGTCAAACATATTTTCTTTGATATGGAGGTGGAACAGACACACATATTTTTTGTATTCTCTAGGTGGAGGATGAAAATCTTTGCTTTTTGACTCAGGTACACACTCAAATGCTAATTAGAATATAGCCATCATCAAGCATGCAATGACTCCATTCATGATGCTATATTAGCCAACTCCAAACGCAAGTGAGGGCACAATATGATGAGTGTCTTGGGGAAATTAATTTTTGCCTTGCACAAAGATTATCACCCTTTCGGGGGTGAATCAAGAATTCTTTCAGTTGAAGTGTTTTCTATTATTGGGCAATCCATTCAAAACTGTCCCCCGTAGAATTGCACAAGGCAAAATTTAGGCGTATAGCCCTATGAGTACCTAAATATATGTTGTCTCACAAAACCAACTCCATCTTCTGAGGCTTTGGCCTACAAGGAAGAAATTATTTATAGTGAGTTGGAAGGGTTGGTGTAAACCTGTCCTCACTTGGGTCATTCTCAGGAGATTTTTCTCCTCAACCAGCAAGCCCTCTAATGTTTAATAAACATACAAAGGATTGGCGAGCTTTAGATGTTTGGATTTCTGATTCTTCCAAAGAAGAAGAGCATACTCTCCTAATCTAAGCCATTTTCTCCCAAAACACTTAGATCACTTGTTCATTCCCTCAAATGACTTCACTCACAATTCAATCTCCCATATCAAGTTTTTGATTCCCCCACTTGGAAGGAAGAGCAAATCCTCTAGTGAGACTGAAAAGTAAGTTTAAGTTTGATTTAGATGTTCCTATTTTAAGAAAACAAGATGCTTGAAAAGTAAAGTTTG
>MU223788.1:55942-69144 GCA_018584345.1 Thuja plicata
CTTGATCTTCTCTGTTTGTGTGTTTGGTGTTTCTATTGATTAAAATGATGAAAAATGTGTTCTTGGATCTATTTGTGTTTTATTTCATCTTTGCATGTCAGATCTGTGAGTATGAGCATGAGGGTTTCATTTCTGGGCGTTGAATGTCAATTGGGCAAAAAGGGTTTTCGTATGAAAGTTTTCTGTTTGAAATTGCCCTTAGGGTTTCATTTTTAGGGAAAACTCATTGAGAATTTTGCTAATGTAAGAAAGTGGTTTGAAAACCCTCAGATCTGTGTTTAATTCACCTTTAATTGTAGAAAATTTATCCTCGTCTGATGCATGTTGAAACCCTGGTCAGATCTGCAAGAAAACAATTGAAAGGAGTGAATTTGCATGGTTATGAAACAAGGAAGCCTTTCTTGATAATATTAATTACTAAAGTAGAAAACCCTCTTGTTTTCATCAATTTGCATGGAAGAGAAAATAAAAACCGCTCCTTGGTTATTTTAAAAATTATTAAAAAGGAAAATAGAGCCTATATTATTGAAATATAGCTCATAATTGGCCTTGGAAGAGAAAGAATTCTCCTTTAAAAGAAGTATTATTGATTGAAATAAATTAAAAATATATATATAGAACTTGCTGTTTATTAAAAAATATATGCAGAATTATTATATATATTAATAAACAAGTATTTATTAAATTTATAAATATATCAAAGTTGTTTATATATATAAAAAAAAACATTGTAAACTACCGTTTAAGAAAATTTGTTTAAAAACAAATTTTAAACTAAAATTATAAAAAAAAAATGATTTTAATTGGTTAGGAGGCGGGTGGTGGGGGCCACCGCACCTCGTCCCCTTTTTATGTCACCCGCAGGCTCCACCACTGCAGTGGTCTGCAGTGGGACTGCGGTTACCATTGCGTGAGCAGTGGGCCGCAGTACCCTGCGGGTACCACTGCAGTGACAGTGCAGTGGAGGGCGGGGACCGCAGGGTGTGGGTACCCGCGTGCGGCCCACAGACCCTGATTTCCCCTGAATGAAATTTGATTTGGTTTTTTTAATTTTTGTTAGTTTAGTTTTTTCAAAAAATATATATATTAAACTTTATTTTTTTTAGTTTAGCATATTTTAGTTTAAATTAAATTTACTTAAATTCATTAAACTTTAAGTTATGTTTAAATTGTTATATTTATATATATATATTATTTATTAATTAATGAATTTTCCTTTATGTATAATATTTTATTGATAACATAAGTTATCAATTTATTATATGCAATTTAATTTAATTTTTTTTTAAAGAAAAAGAAAGGAAATAAAGTATGTATAGGTAAAAGAGATAATGTTATTATATGGTTAATAATGCTTTATCATCTTTAATATTAAATTTACTCATTCGTTTGTTTATTTTCTTTATATGCGAGGTTCATAGAATGATTATGGGTAAAGTAATTTTGGAGTTACTTTTAAAATATGTCATTTATTGTGACACCTGTGTTTTATTAAAAATTGTAATTATAGTATGAATGTTAGTAATTATTTGTTAGGATAATTTATGAATGACAGACCTCATAAATTAACCTATATAGGAGCTATATTTGTGTGTTTCTGTAAATTTAATTATAATATGTTAGTAATTTATAGGATAAATAAATTTGCATAACTAGGTTATAAATTTGTTTATCGTCATGCCATCAATGCGGTTTGTTTAGCTCCTTATGAGATGTTCTTTTATGCAATGATGTGTATTGTCCTTTCTGTTGTGAACCTTATCATGTTGAGAGTCTGTTAGGGTTTTTTGGGACTTGTTTTCGTCATAGTGTCTTGCATGGATTTCCAGTGCATGTGTGTTATGGTTATGTTGGTTCATTCATCTTTCTGAACCTAGTGTCTTCTGAACTCAGTATCTGTGATCCTTTGAGATTGTCTCATACTGATTATGGTTAGTGAGAACCAGTAGTTCCTTTATGGGTAGGAACCAGTGTATGAGTATGAGATTGTATTTGACCTTGAGCTTAGGGGATAGATAGTTAGGTGCATCTTAGGGGAGTGGCTTGCAATAGGATTTCGGGGCCCAAAGAGGCTAGTCTAGGGTGACCTATTGTAAGTTGTTTAATAAGTGATAACTTAATAATAAAACTTGGGGTTAACATTAAATACAAGATTAGTTAGCATGTTGAGCGTCCGGGGTCCAGAGTGACTAGACCAGGGTAAACTCAACTAGATGATGCTTGAGGGTCTGAGGTCCATAGAGACCAGTCCCAGGTAACTCAAGTATACAACCATATGATGACACTCCCATAGCATGTAACCTAAGTCTCCTCCATAGGTCCTGTTGTACCTTTTATGGTTGTGTCTTGGACACTTGGCTTTTGGTTTCAGTATATGTTTTGCGTTGGTGTTTTTGATATCTTATGAATGTTCCTTTATCTTTGGATGATGTACCTTGTATGATCTTGGATTTCCAGTTGTCTTGATGTTTCCATCTTTATGCTTTTTCTTTAGTCTTTCTTGTTGTGATCAGAAAGCTTTTAGGATCTTCGTATGTGTTTCTTCATGATGGCTTGTATGCCTTTGATTTTCTTCATGTTGTATACCCGTGTGTGTGGGCCTATTATTATCTCATCAGCATGGTGGGAGTGGACCTTTGGTTCCACACGGTCGGGTGGTAGTGATTCTTATTACCATTGAGATCCGACGGTTCTTCTTCTTGCTTGGATGATTCTTGTTGCAGTTATATCTTCTAATTCTTTTGGAGACTTGTACAGTTTCATGAGTTGTATCATGTGTATTCATCATGTTTATCTTAGGAGGTTTTGATCTTATCATATCAGTTGTAATCTTGTAATAGTGTATCAGATGTGATACCTGTATTAGTTGTTGTATCATACTTGTATTAGAGTGACTACTACATACCCTACGACATGTGCAGAGGATGTGAGTTATGAGATGTATATTATTGGATTCATTTGATGTATCTTTTGTGTTAGTTCTTTATATTTGTTATTCGTATATTATCTTGCTTAAGTGATTCTATGTCAAGGAACCCTCGAGGATTGTTATCTGTGTATGAGTTGTTCTTATGTGTATGTCGTGTATCTCATTTCCTTATTTTTGCATTGTTATCATTGTTGTTTGTAAATATTTAAAAAAAAATTTATCTGGTTAACTCAGTGTCAAGTTAGGTTAGTTCTCCTAGGTTCCCTGGCGGGGCATTACATGAAACCCTATGGACACAAGAAAATAGAATCTCAAAATAAAATTGACAATTACTGGTCAAAGTCCGCGCTAAATCTCAAAATAAAATTGACAAAAACTTATCGAAGTATGCCCTTGTTTTTTCTTCAAACACTAGTTTTACTCAGACATGTTAAAGATCCTGAATTTCATCCAACTTATTTTTGGAATACAAACTAAACGTCACAGTGACCATTTTACACTATTTATTTGATTAAATCAGCTAGGAACATAACTGGTAGTAATTTATTTTACCGTTGATGTTAAATTTGAACTAAAAGAGCTTCTGCAACTAATCGTTCAACAAATTGAGACTTCAGTTGTCAATCTAAACTTGTGTAGCAAGATGTATGATTATTAAGCCTTTGACTTCATTTCAAAATCCTCTTCTCTATTTTGAAAATTCTTGACTAATCAACATTTATCATGTAAGAGTCAAACTTACAAGTCATGAGTTGGCCTAGTGGTGTGTTAGCACTTGCAAAATTATTTATGGTTCCAAGCTCTTTCCTCTTATCTCTGCAATTATTTTTGGTGTTTAGCTAAAGCCCTAAGTCTTGTTGTGTCAAAATTTGGCTAAAACCCTAAACCCTCAAGACTTGTTCTAAATTCAGGTTACTTTTACAAGTCACTTAGGTCAAGTTTTAATTCATGTGCACTTTTCCAGGCCTTTATCTCTTAATATCGTAACCCCGAACAAATATTCTTTTTCATGCAGCAATCAAGTGCAGGTCGTAGATCAAGTTCTCTTTAAGTTTTCATCTAACAGATGGCACATAATCTCAGGATAAAAGTCAAAGTCATGGAATATTTGTAGATTTTGCATGCACCATAGATCTTGTTTTTTTCTTGGTTTCATCCAATGGCTTGCATGTAATCTCTGAGTAAACCATGAGTTAAGATTTTATTTCAGCGACTTTGAGATCCTTTCAGTCATGGAATCTCTAGATAGACCTGAGGTCAAGGCAGGGTTACTTTTTATCTTTGGTCGCGAGATCTCTAGATGGACCTGGGTTAAGTAAAATGTGTTGAGATTAAATGATGGTCGTTGATCTTGTCAGAGATGTGTGCTTTGCGCTAAGTCTTGCAATTAAATGGCCAAGTACAAATATATTCAGCGATTATGCCTAGGTCGTCGATGCAGTTTTGATCCAAGGGTGTCCATGCGATCTCCAGATATTGCAGAGGTTAATGTTTTTATCTAGTGACTTGGAGGTTTCTTTAGTCGTGCAATCTCCAAATTTGACTCGAGTTAAGGTTAACTTGCCGAGGTTATGTTTTTTCCTTTAGGTGTGCAATCTCCAGATAGAGCCTGGGTCAAGTAAAGTCAAGATGGATTATCCGAGATCAAATCTGAACTATCAATGTAATGTTGATCCTAGGGCTGGTGTGTGATCTCACAAATAATTGGGCAAGTACAGATATATTCTAAGATTCAACGCGGTTCGTTGATGTGGATCAAGATCTATGGTCTGCTCGAGATCTTGTGATAAACTCAAGGGTTAAGAAATGAACTAGTGACCTGGAAATCATGTTTATCTCCTAATCTCCAGACCTAATTGCAGTAAAGGTCAAGTTAAGTCAGACTAAGTATAGGTTTATTCAGAGATTTAGCGTTGGCCATTGATCGAGTTCTATTTCTGACATAATCTAATGGATTGTGCATGATCTTGTAATATAACTTGAGTTAGGCAAGTTGTTCAGTGACTTAGAGATTACTCAGTCGCTGAATCTCTAGATAGACCTCGAGTCAGGCATGGTTTTGTTCTAAGCCAAGTTGAGTTGCACGGATATGATCTGGACCATTGAGTAAAGAAAGATCTTGTGGTTTGCGCGTAATCTCAAGATCAAGCTCAAGTTAAGTGAAATGTTCAGAGACTTTGAGATCCTTTTAGTCACGTAATATCTAGATGAACCTGAGTTAAGATAAAGTTAAGGTGAGGTTTCCAAGGATCAAATCAGAGTCATTGATATGCATGAAGATCTATGGGTTGCACATAATCTCTAGACAAAAGTAAAAGATTCTTTCTCATTATGAGATCTGGTGTGAGCCATCGATGCAATCTTAATCTTGTGGCATGTGTATTATCTCCAAATGGAAACAAGGTTAGTCAAATCATCTGGCGACTTAGAGATAAGAAGAGATCTACTAACCAAAGTTAAAGTGCAAGTTGAAGACTGGTTAAAGGCCGAGGACAAAGGATGAATTAAAGTGCAGGCACATCTTGATAGATCATGCAGCAGGCGTAATGATTCAAAAGAAAGATGTGCACGATCTAACCATCAAGGCATTGCACCTATTTGACATGTGTCAAGCCTAGTAAGCACAATTCATAAGACAACATAGATTTCTCAGAGCCAGTAGTTAAGTTCCATGTGGAGGTTAGTGGGACCAAGGTTGTCGAGTTAGAGAGTGTAAAAGACTATTCAATTTGATTTTGATCTGACAGACAACGTAAAACCTCAAAGATAAAGTTGCTTGATATCTAGTCTCCGAGGCATTGTGCCTTGCTTCTACCTATCCAATCTGATTTTGAGCCTGGTTAACTTAAGAAGATCCACATATATGTTTTAAATTATGATAAGGCTTGATCTCAACCATCCAAAGTCTTGTTCCATGCCACCTATGACTGTTACAACTGTAATTCAAATATTTAAATATCTTTGACTCAAAGGGTTTCATGGTGGTGGACTCATATCTAGTCTCAGAGCTATTAATGAGTCAATATGATCTTATGGACTGACTTTGACCAGATGTTGAAGACCAGAGGGATACAAATTTGATATGTGGAGATTCATTTATGTCCAAAGTTGACAGATAAGGGTTTTATAATCAAGGGGATAAGTGTAAACAGAGTCGCCTGGTCATTTTTGCATTTATGTGAGCTACTTTTAGAGTCATGCCTTGGGAATTTTTTGACTTCAGGGTACTCTGCTCACTTCCATGGATTAGGAAAAATTGATTGCAGATCATATCAGATTACACAGATTGAAGAGAGATAGGGTTTCAACTTTACAAACATAATCAAATGTTGACATGATTAGTTGTAAACCCTAACCCTAAATGGTCTTAAGCTTGTAGCATTCTTGTTCCTATAAAAGAATATTCAATACCATTTAGTAGGGGCTAGAGATTCAGGAAGTTAGAAAGCATTAGACTTATACTTGTTTCTAGTCTACGATATAACATATGTATTTTCAGATTATATTGAGATAGAATAGAGAGCTTATGATCTTTTGCATATTATTAAACTGTGTATTTCCTTGTCATATTGTTGCAGAAGCAATACTTCATAATACATAATATAATTATTCTCAATTTTTAAGTCTCTCCTTTGTGATATCTCTGTGAGTTGCAAGTTTTCTGGCTTACTGTATAAGTCTTGCTTATACATATGTGTATTTCATAAGTCTTTGATCTTAGATCAAATTAAAATGCTTTGGGTATTACATTGTTGGTTATCTACTAAGGATCTTGTAGTGTGTGATCTAAGATATTTATGTTTATGGCTTTGAATCTTTACCAATAGGTTATTCAGTTGCAGTATTGTATTTAAGAATTTACCCAATGGATAAGGCACTGATCTAAAGCAAGTATTTTCTATGGAGATATAAGTCTGAGTGGTTTGGCTATGTTCTATCCCACAAATTTAAATCAAACTCATTACCAAAGTTCTTTACATTTACATTTGTTCTTCTTATCCCACCCATGGTAGTGGAGAGTCAATGAATGATAGGTTGGCATTTGGTACTTACTTACCATCTATATGTTATTCAAATTCAGAAGTAAAAGGTGTTGTAAAGAATTGAGTTTAGTCTAGATTAGGTGTACCCATCTTGGTTTTGCAAAGCCATAAGTGCAGAGGGAAGTCTTGTCCCTATAGTTGGTCTAGTTGTCTTGTAGAGATTTCATACTTGGAGCTAACCACTCCTAACATCAGTCTCAAGTCTTACTAGTAGCTTTAAATAGCATAATAGTTTTAAACACCAACATGGTGGAGAACTTGTATTCTTGAAAGAGAGCTCACAACTTTAAATCCCACAAGGAGGTAGGGTATGTATGCCTTGTTTGTAGTGCAGTTAGGTGCTTCCTACAAGGAGTACAAGGTAGTCCCATATCATTGTCCCATATGTTGATCCAATACTAAATGGCTAGTGTTGTAGACTATAAAAGGACCTTTCCTTTCCTTTTCATCTAGACCTACATGTTTACTATATTTCTCTTAGAAATGTTAAACATGTGTTGCATTATAGCATCATCAAAGCCTACACTAGGAATTCCATATTTTATCTTATGAACATACAATAAACTACCATGTGGATTGCACTAGATGAGATCTTGTTTGAACATGACCATAATGCACATGATCATAGTGTGTTTTGTAATTTGAATTTATTAAAAATATTATGATTTGGAGCATTGTGGTGGCTCTATACATAATATCATGTGATTATCTTTATAAGGCAATGTTAAGGGAAACAATAATAATAACATGGGTATAGGACACATGTCAACATTTCAAAATATCATAGCCTAACATTGTTCTCATATTTTTACGTTTGTGTTGGTCAGGTATAAGAATGTTAAACTAGAAGGAATATTCTATTTAAGCCCCACCATGGCTTGACCCCACTCTTACATATGGACCATAGCATGCTCACATAACATTATGTGCTTGACAAGGTTTTGAGTCCTAGAGGATGTTCTCACACAATAGCTCAACACTTGTAATCAAAGCACAATATTGTGGCCTTGGAGTAAGCATAATTACTATATTTCAATGAGCATATGACTTTTGGCATTGAATTTGAGAATGAACTAAGACCATGATAGAAATCATGACTTAATGAACTTAACAAAATTAAAATAATGTTGAGGCAACCTATTTTAGATAGTTACTAGGGAAATAAGGCTTGAATCTTGACAACTCAGAAGGATCAAGTTATAACTTAAAACATCATACTTGGGCTATATAAGTCAATGCCAAAATATAATAAAAATATCCATGGCACAAATAAGCCTTCCAAATTTTCAACAAGGACGAAAATGGGATGACTTAACATGTTTAGAAACCCCTAAACCTTCCCAAGGGTTCTACTAGTGTCTCTAGCTGGGGATGTATAATTCATCAAAGCATAGCAATAACTTAAAATTTTGAGGCTTTAGACTAAACAAAACAAAAAGACTGTATAAATAAAATACAATGTACATTGAAAATAACCTATTTTATGAAAAATTAGGTTTCAAGAATTGTCCACACACTAGTGATTATTGAAATTTACCATTCAAACTTCATAAGAAGTATGAATTTTTAACATGAATATTTATCATTACATATGAATAGTCCAAAAAGGATCAAAGTTCCATGTTTTCCCCTATCCCGGTATCTAAAATTCTACATCAATACCATGTCATACACTATTAACTCCAAGTCTAAAGCTTTTTGATCAATAAAACACTAACTTCTTGTTATTTATTAAGATTAACCATTTTTATAGACCTTTGTAATTTATCTAGTCCATTCAATAGATTTATTCTGCTAGTCATGGAATCACTAAAGTCATCATGATACTCTTGCACAAATTTTTATATTGCTAGCAGATTATTCACATGAATTTTGTAATGCCCCGCCAGGGAACCCAGGAGAACTAACCTAAACATGCGACCAAGTTAATGGAATAATTATTTTTTTAAAATGTTTATAAACAATAATGTTAACAATGCAGAAGAAACACATGAGATAACATGACATATGCATAAGTACAACTCAACAAAGGTTACAAAACTTGAGGGTTTCTTGACGTAGAATTACTTAAGCAAAATAATCTATGAGACCAACTGTAAAGAAATAACATAAGGATACATCAACTGAATTCAATAATATACATCTCATATAATAAGACCACATATACAATTGAATCAACATCCATTGCACATGTCTCAGGGTATGCAATAATACATAACAATACAATACATTACATCCTCCAAAGGATGTCAACCAATATACACATATGGTACAAATATACAACCCATGAAATTGTACAAGTTTGCAGAAGATGAAGAAGATAGAAGAAGAACTGCAAAAAGAATCATCAAAGAATGAAGATGAATGTTGGATCTCAATGGTAATAAGAATCACTACCACCCGACCGTGTGGAACCAAAGGTCCACTCCTACCGTGCTGAGGAGATAATAACAGGCCCACTCACATGGGTACACAACAAGAAAGAAAACATCTAAGGTATACAACCATCATAAAGAAATTCATAGGAAGATCCTAGAAGCTCTCTGAATCATAATAAGGAAACCTAAAAAATACCAGAGGTAATTGACACACGTAGGATAACCTAAGCTGTATAAAGGAAGGTGTCATCATGTACGTCTAACCCTTGATTTTTGTCCTAGAAATCCCTTAATGAATCCTGACACTCAAGTGACCATACACAGTGCTAATAACCTCTCAAATTGACAAATTCACTAACCAGATTAATATCTTATTAGATTATACTAATGCATCCTAATAATTATTATGTCATCACTTGTTACTGTTATACACTGAATTTGCGCCTTTGATCTCAAGCTCTCTTGGTCTTGATAATCCAGTATAACAAGGGAATCATCTCAAGATTGTGGGACCTCTGCTAACTAAGATGAGACCTCCAGATTCTAGGCTGGTTCCTCTTGGATAATCACCTTAGCTTGCTCTTAAACAGGAAAGTAAATTTGAGGGGAAAAGGGTTAGAAGGATTGCATGGAAAGGGAAATAACTGAAAGCAAACTACCTACTAGGTGATGCACCAAAATTAGAGTTTGGATCTAAGTATATAAAAATGAATCCTGGTGGGAAAATCAGACTTAAGAGATCACAGCTCTTTGGATAGGATTGCATGAGTATTTCATAAAAAGGTCTAGGACAGGAAGAGGCTATTTCAGGAAAAGATGGCTTTCTCAGAAAATAACATTACTGAAGATTTAGGCACAAATTATGACCTGCAAACAACATCCACTCCTACAACTGGGCATAGGGGTGAGACAAAATGTAAAGGGGGTTACAGTATACCCACATAAAAAATTCACATCCAATCACCCTTAACAATGCACAAAATCACAGAAAAAGAGAAGGACAGAGACCTCTGAATTGTTACTAGGAAAACATATGTAAATACTGAAATCACTAAGAGATAATCCACACAAGAAAGCATAAGGACAAGGGAAAAATGTCACAGAATACCTTGAAATGTCTGAATAATCAATGAAAATCACAAATACAAGAAACCAAAAAGGCAGAAAGATTGCCACAAATTGGTTTCTGAGAGAGAAAACTCTTTACAATTGCCTATTCTGAGCACTAAGGCTCCCAAAAAACTTTAAATACAACACTCAACTGCACGTAGGCAGGAGTCCCAAAAACTAACCAGGGTTACCAATTTTACAATAGAATAATCCACCCTAAAGCCAACTGCATTTTTGGAGAGCAATAACTTCTTGATCGGATTCTTTTGGCCTGTCCAGTCACCGCTTACCCCTGAAAGTCATCCCCAAAAAATATCAACATAAATACTCTTTTACAGAAGCGGTCCAATCTCTCTAGAAGAGTCACAAAAGTCTCTGAATTGCAATAACTGTTCTGCAAACATTAACAACTGCAACCTCTGATCTTTTAAGAAAATCTGATCTTTCTAGCGTCTGAGAAAATATCTTTGTCCTTTGACCTGTCGCACTCTGAATCTCCTTTTCTTTACCGATATTGAAACAAATCTAATCCTAGGATCGACAGACAGCTCTGTACACAATTTCCTGAAATTTAGAATATTCTGATTAAACTGGGAAACGCTACAAACTAAGCAAATTATCTTTCTTCAGCAAACTAAACAACCTGGGCTCTGAGAACTGAAAACATGCTGAATGCAGATGAATGCATCACCAACTCCTTTGACCAATTCTTCTCTAATAGTTCATGTGTTGTGTCTGCATCACTGCTACATTTTTACCTTTTGAAAGATCCTTGCGAGTGAGCGACGAGCCCCTATTATTCCTCATCGCATACTCGCGACACCTTTTTGCTTTGCTTTTGAACTCATGCGAGTGAGCAACATTGCATTCTGCTTTTTAGATATTCAATCATCACACACTCGCACAACTATTTATTTTAGTTTTATCTCATGTGCGAGTGAGCGACATCATCTATCTTCTATTCAGTCACTGACTCGCGGGTCTTTAAACTCTTACTTCATCATTGATAGTGAGCACGCGACGACACATCCTCTCCTTTTAGTCGCTCACCCGTGAGTTGTCCTCTCCTTTACTTCATTGCTCGATGACTGCGTGATGACCCTCCTTTTTTTCTCATTGCTGACTCACAGGTTGATCCCCCTTTATCTTCATTTCTCGGCGAGTGGGTGACAAGCCTTGCCTTTTGCTCGTCGCACGCTCGCGAGCTGATCTTCTTTTTTCTTTACTAACTGCGCGATACATACCTTAAGCACTGCACCTGCTCAGTCGCACAGCTTGAAAGACTTGACATAGATAGATCACGATTGTGTGATGACTATCTATAACGGCTCGTCACGCACTCGCAGATAGAGCAGAAATCTTCATAACGGCTCGCGATTGCGCGATGACCCTCAATTGTAACCTTTCGCACAATCGCGCAATATAAGGACATGACATAAAAATTGATGCGACAGAGCGATGAGCTGAGACATAACTTCAGAAAGG
This sequence comes from Thuja plicata, assembly GCA_018584345.1. Taxonomy (NCBI): domain Eukaryota; kingdom Viridiplantae; phylum Streptophyta; class Pinopsida; order Cupressales; family Cupressaceae; genus Thuja; species Thuja plicata. Next base: position 67,888 of record MU223788.1, read on the forward strand.
GACATGACCATTTTTTTGCGCATTTTAACACGGGATTCAAAATCAGAAAGCCCGGGAAAGAGCAGAAAGCAAGAAATTCAGAGAATGAGTAAGAATGTGAGGGCAAAAATAGGCCAAATTGCATAGGATGGATAATTTGGGCAACATTTTGGCGACTTCTGCGGGATGTCAGCCTGCTAGACATGAAAACCAGTAGCCTATTGACATCAAACTATCCATTGGGGATGGAGTCATCTCTTGAGCACAAAACTTGATAGGGCAAAATTGTGCACGTGCACTTCTTGAAAAAACACAAAAACTACACTAGAAAGTAGGGAAAGGAAAAATAGGGAACTGACTAAAAGAAAACAGGGACCTACAATGAGGGATTAACCTCAAAGCAAGGCTTCAAGTGGAAACCATTCACTGAGATTGGCAGGGCATCTCCGTTAAGAGTTGAAAGTTGGAAAGTGTTAGATCCTCTGCACTCTGTTATAACAAATGGTCCACCCCAAAAGGAATCAAATTTTGTGTGCCTACCAGGTCTGGACCTGAACTCATCCCACTTGAGAACTACATCTCCAACCTTGAAGTTCTTTCCCCTGGCTCTTTTGTCAAAGCTCCTTTTAGTTTGATTCTGATGGAATTCCATATCTTTCATAGATTTGTCTTTGATTTCTTCCAACTCCATCAATTGAGCATACCTGATCTATAGGGGATCCTCTTCATTAAACAGGGCATACTGAGTGGCTAAGCCCAGAGCTGGTAATTCTGTTGAAATGGAAAGTTCAGCCTCTCTACCATACACTAACATGTATGGAGAATTACCAATGATCTTCTTCGAGGTAATTCTGTCTAACCACAAGGCAGACTTAAGTTTTGTATGCCAATCCCTTTGATTGTCCTGAAGAGTCTTCTTAATTATTCTGATCAGGTTCTTGTTTATGGATTCTCCCAAACCATTACCTTGGGGATAATAGTTTGAGCTGGTATTTAGATAAATGCCATTCTTAACCGCCCAATCTGAGACTTTAAGGCTTATAAACGCCAGTGCATTATCTAAAACAACTGAATCAGGAGTGCCAAACCTATGAATTAAATCATCATAAAAGTTTAGGACAACACTCTCATTGGCCTCCTTTAAGGCCACGGCTTCTATCCATCTAGTGAAATAATCTGTTGCAGTGATTATCCACTTGTGTCCTGCACTAGATGGAGGGTTGATCACACCTATGAAATCTATGCCCCACTTCATGAAAGGTTGGTCAACTTTGATTG
>MU223788.1:74463-92706 GCA_018584345.1 Thuja plicata
TTGGTCTTGATAATCCAGTATAACAAGGGAATCATCTCAAGGTTGTGGGACCTCTGCTAACTGAGATGAGACCTCCAGATTCTAGGCTGGTTCCTCTTGGATAATCACCTTAGCTTTCTCTTAAACAAGAAACTAAATTTGAGGGGAAAAGGGTTAGAAGGATTGCATGGAAAGGGAAATAACTGAAAGCAAACTACCTAGTAGGTGATGCACCGAAATTAGAGTTTGGATCTTAGTATATAAAAATTAATCCTGGTGGGCAACTCAGACTTAAGAGATCACAGCTCTTTGGATAGGCTTGCATGAGTATTTCATAAAAAGGTCTAGGACAGGAAGAGGCTATTTCAGGAAAAGATGGCTTTCTCAGAAAATAACATTACTGAAGATTTAGGCACAGATTATGACCTGCAAACAACATCCACTCCTACAACTCGGCATAGGGGTGAGACAAAATGTAAAGGGGGTTACAGTATACCCACATAAAACATTCACATCCAATCACCCTTAACAATGCACAAAATTGTAGAAAAAGAGAAGGACAGAGACCTCTGAATTGTTACTGGGAAAACATATGTAAATACTGAAATCACTAAGAGATAATCCACACAAGAAAGCATAAGGACAAGGGAAAAATGTCAGAGAATACCTTGTAATGTCTGAATAATCAATGAAAATCACAAATGCAAGAAACCAAAAAGGCAGAAAGATTGCCACAAATTGGTTTCTGAGAGAGAAAACTCTTTACAATTGCCTATTCTGAGCACTAAGGCTTCCAAAAAACTTTAAATACAACACTCAACTACACGCAGGCAGGAGTCCCAAAAACTAACCAGGGTTACCGATTTTACAATAGAATAATCCACCCTAAAGCCAACTGCATTTTTGGAGAGCAATAACTTCTTGATCAAATTCTTTTGGCCTGTCCAGTCACCGCTTACCCCTGAAAGTCATCCCCAAAAAATATCAACATAAATACTCTTTTACAGAAGCGGTCCAATCTCTCTAGAAGAGTCACAAAAGTCTCTAAATTGCAATAACTATTCTGCAGACATTAACAACTGTAACCTCTGATCTTTTAAGAAAATCTGATCTTTCTAGTGTCTAAGAAAATATCTTTGTCCTTTGACCTGTCGCACTCTGAATCTCCTTTTCTTTACCGATATTGAAACAAATCTAATCCTAGGATCGACAAACAGCTCTGTGCATAATTTCTTGAAATTTAGAATATTCTGATTAAACTGGGAAACGCTACAAACTGAGAAAATTATCTTTCTTCAGAAAACTGAACAACCTGGGCTCTGAGAACTGAAAACATGGTGAATGCAGATGAATGCATCACCAACTCCTCTGACCAATTCTGCTCTAATAGTTCATGTGTTCTGTCTGCATCGCTGCTACGTTTTTACCTTTTGAAAGATCCTTGTGAGTGAGCGATGAGCCCCTATTATTCCTCATCGCATACTCGCGGCACCTTTTTGCTCTGCTTCTGAACTCATGCGAGTGAGTGAAATTGCATTCTACTTTTCAGATATTCAATCATCGCACACTCGCACAACTGTTTATTTTAGTTTTATCTCATGTGCGAGTGAGCGACATCATCCGTCTTCTATTCGGTCGCCGACTCATGGGTCTTTAAACTCTTACTTCATCATTGACTGCGAGCGCGCGATGACACATCCTTTCCTTTCAGTCACTCACCCGTGAGCTGTCCTCTCCTTTACTTCATTGTCCGGCGACTGCGCGATGACCCTCCTTGTTTGCTCGTCGCTGAATCGCAGGTTGATCCCCCTTTATCTTCATTGCTCGGCGAGTGGGCGACGAGCCTTGCCTTTTGCTCGTCGTACGCTCACGAGCTGATCTTCTCTTTTCTTTACAAACCAGTGAGTGCGCGATGGCCTTCTCCTCTTTAGTCATCATCAACTTGTGGGCCTGCAAATTTCACTTTATGACTGTTTGCGAGTGCGCAACATTTGTTTACTTTACTCATCGCCAATTCGCAGCCTTCAAACCTGACATGAAATAGACATCACGACTACATGATACATACCTTAAGTGCTGCACCCGCTCAGTTACACAGCTTGAAAGACTTGACATAGATAGCTCACGATTGCGCAATGACTATCTATAATGGCTCGTCGCGCACTCGCAGACAGAGCAGAAATCTTCATAATGGCTCGCGATTGCGTGATGACCCTCAATGGCAACTTGTCACACAGTCGCGCAATATAAGGACATGACATAAAAACTGATGCGACAGAGTGATGAGCTGAGACATAACTTCAGAAAGGGACATGACCATTTTTTTGCGCATTTTAACATAGGATTCAAAATCAGAAAGCCCAGGAAAGAGCAGAAAAGCAAGAAATTCAGAGAATGAGTATGAATGTGAGGGCAAAAATAGGCCAAATTGCATAGGATGGATAATTTGGGCAACAGTTACCATTACTCACAATAAACAATCCTAGCAGCCACTTGTGAGCTCTGACAATTTATTACAAGCCAGCTCCTACTATACAACTAGGTAACCTACCCTAGGTTCATAAAAGAACATCATAAAGGTATAACATAAACCTCATCCCTGATTCCTGCTCATATAAGGATACACCCTCAGAGAATCATAAAGAATATCAAAACAAGATCATAACTCTCAAATCTGGTTCTTGCCTAGACAAGAACTATTGGTTCTCAATTAACCAAAACCATATAAAGTACTATCACATGATCACATAGGACTAGTTGAAACAACTCAGGTTGGGTAAAAAGATTGAGACCCAAAAATGATGACAACACATGAACATGCATTGAAGCACACAAACATCAAAGAAACAAAAAATCTAAAACCTCTGGTTTTACCTTCTAATAGCCAACTAATCCCAAGAGACAACTGACACATAGTAGTTTCATATAAAAAGAGGCACCCAATCCATTTAACATTCATTCAAAAAAACACATCCTGACATGATAAAAATGATTCCAGAAAGACAAATAAAAGTTCAATGATAAACTCATTTATAGTAACACTATACAAGTTAGCTTATCGTATAAAATTACTAACAACAGTATAATTAAATTTCCAAGAAAATGCACACAAAGCCTTTCTAGATTAATTTATAACATTCACGACAAATAAATTAGTCTATTTAATAATTACTAACATTCGACTATAATTACAAGTAAAAGCTATAGAAAACAACTATAAGCTTGTAAAAACATTCAAATTAAGGATTGCAACAAAGATCATTTCGAAGAGAAAAAAATACCTAATATAGAAAATATCTCCAATCACTTTACTAACTTATTGTTCCTTAATCCTTCGATCTCGATAACAACAAATCCTTAACAAAATTGGTATGCTATTACCAATAATAACAAGCATAAAATGAATTAATCATTAATCTCTATTAATAATTATTTGCTAATTAAAAATAATGGTATTAATTGGATAAAATAGGATTGACACTCCTAAACAAATAAAACTTTAATAATAATAATAAAGATAATTATTAACAATTAAAGTTACAATTAACATATAAAATATTTAATAATATAAATAATCATATTTATATTAATTAAATTTTATATATATATATATATATATATATATATAAACTAATTAAAACAACTTTACATCTATATTAATTAAACAACCTTTAATTAATATAACTCATAAAAATCTATCTTTCAATAAAAATAAATTTAACTAACTTATATTTTATTTAATTAAAATAAAACTTAAAACTTAATATAAAACTTTAATATTAAATAAAGTTTATAAGTTAAAAAAAACAAATAAACTAAGTTGGGGGGAGTGTCATCCCCGCGGACCCCACCACTCATGGAGCCCCAAAACCCATGGCCCCACAACATGTGGGTACCGCTGGCTGACTGCGGGCCCACTGCTGACGTAGTGGGTACCACAACCTCCCATGGTCCCACTACAGTGGTGACTGTGCTGTGGCCCGGTCCGTGCAGGGGGTTGGGGGGTGGGGGGAGATGAGGGGTGTGGTGGTCTCCGCCCCCCCTGCCATTTATTTATATATATATTTTTAAAAAAATTTCCTCTAATGTAAAAAGTTAAGCCTGTATTTTTTTTCTAAAAACCAACAAGCTTCTTTTTAAAAAAAAAATATTTTTAAATAACAATAATAGACATAATCTTTTCTTTCAAAGGCAAATTAATGAGAAGCATATTTTCAACAACATAGACATTTTTAACAAAAGCTCTAAAGATCACGAAGAGGGATTTATTTTTTTTTAACATGCAAAATGATGCAAACAATGAAAAGTATCTAATTTTAATATTAATCTATTTCCAAGAAGAGTTTCCCATAAACATGCAAATTAACCTCCTGTAATGTTTTCCTTGCAAATCTGGGACCAAAATTTGGGCAAGAACTAGGTAAGGTTAAATTTCTATTTTCAAGATAGGAATTTTAGAGATCTTAGGCCTTCAACCAAATTTGACAACAATCATAATTTCTCAATCCAAGAAGACATTTTTACAATCAAAACCCTAAGGGCAATGTTAAAAACTAATTCATTCCAATTGAAAACCCTTATAACCATTTGCACCTAATGCCATAAAATGAAACCCTTTATGCCCACAAGCACAAATCTAACATGCAAACATGAATAGAGACAGAAAATTGATCTAAGAACACATTTTTCCAACTTTAAACAATAAACCACATAATGATCAATCAAGGAAGCTTCACACAAAGGATCCTAGCTTTTCAGATGCATAGAAGATGGGGATATGAAAGCTAGGATTGACAAGAACAAGATCCTACCTTTGTAACTCATGAGAGGAACAAAACCACAATTCCAAGCAAGAAGAATCCACAAATACTCCAAAAATGCTCCCAAGCTTTCCAAAATCCTCTATCATCTGAGTTTCCTTTCTCCCCTGATTGAACAACCTCCAAAATGGCTTTCAATCCAAGGATATAGGAAACCAAGCAATTAGGTTTTCAAAAAGTGAAAACCCTAAAGGGAAAATAAATTATCTAATTAGTAATTAAAATAACTCCTCTATTTTTAATTTCACTTAAAGCATGCATAACTCAACTTTATAATATAAAAGCAAAGTGTTAAATTGAAAAGGCATGTGAGAAAATTTTCAATTAAATAAATCAATTAATCATGCAACTTAAAGCAATATTCAATAAATCAACTTTGCACAATTAAATACAATAATTGAAGTTAATATTTATTAAAACTCAATTATTTAAATCAAGACTTAATAATTAAATCAAGTAATTAAATATAGGCATTTAATTAATATTTAATTATTAGATAGCCATATATTTCATATATCAATGTTTTAACATTATTAGAAGTGCAATAATTAACATTAATATTTTCCATTAATATTCATTAAATAAATCAAGCCAAAAGTATCATTAAATCACCTGAAACCCATCCAAATAGATAAACAACTAAAATAGAGAATCAACTGAAACAGACACCCAAGCACACACAAACATGCTCACGAATCCATGTCACTTGACGGATTCAAACACTAGGGTAGTCAATCAGATTCTTGTCAAGTTCTAGGACAAAATAAGGGTTTAGGGTATGGAGTTGGACATGAATATTATCTCCCCTCTCTTACCATTGAGATACTGTGATAGGGCACACTCACTCCTGCCAATTTAGGGAAGACGTAGCTTGGTACCTGCAAACCTGTCATCACAAAGAACATATATACACGCAATATAGAAAACAATGGTTGAGACTAGTTTATCGTGTGGATCTCACCGAAGCAAGTAACTACGACTCTGTCTCATACCATACCAATCACAACAAATGGTAATGTAAATCATCACAATGATCCATGTGCATATAAATATAGGGTCAGTATTGTCAGAAAACCTTAATCAAAATGATTTCATAACATAAACATAACCATTATGACATAATCACATATCATATGCAAATAGATGATATAATGCAACTAACAATGGATCAATAGCATAATGAAAAGCAATACATAAGTATCCTTAAAATCACCTGAAATAACCAACACAAATATAAAAAGGCCTAAAAGATATCAGAAACTAAAATAGAAAGGCAGACTAAGGGGTAGGTATTACATCCTCCTCCCCTAAAACTAGGCTTACTCCTGGAAGCCTATAACTAACCAAGTAAAGAATCAAAATGATTCGCACTGTAGTGCTACACCCAATATTAATAAGGATCAAACAAGAAGGTACACCCAACTCATAATCACTAAAAGAATATACCAATCACAACAATCACTCATTGGCATTCAAGAAGAACTAATGCAAGTCAACTTAACTATCTTTTAAGATAACATAACAAATCGCGAAGAGTATAATAACTCAAATTTAAACATAAACCAAAATCACCTTAATAATTTATTCATCATCCAATATTTCTTAATTAAGTCTATGTCTTTAATGCTTTCAAAAATCATGAAAAACTTACATACTAAGCTTAATATAGAAGACACATATCCATGTTCATATCAAATAGAAATTTGAATAGTTGATGCAACCTTACTTAATGCAGCACTTATGCAAACATATAAATTGCGTAATGCATTTCATTACCACATATAATTACAGTGCAATCTCTTCAATGTCCTCCCTTATACATACTATCAGAGGCCCACAAAGAACATGATAGAAACAATACTTATCATGAGACATGTTCAACCACACCAAACATTCAGAATAGCCACTATACAATTCAAAAGAAAACCCAAGTGGGAGAACTTCCAAAGTTCAACATTGAATCAAAAAGGGGTACGTACGATTCCAACAATAAATCAAATGTGACTAATACCATAAAATAGACAATGAAAAGAGATTTGGGTGACTAATCCAGTCGTAAGAAAATTCAAAAGAAATTAATGTTGACCACATACAACACAACAATATATCAATCAAGCAAATGAATAGCCAATATAAGAAAAACATTTCACTTAACAAGGTGACTAGGGGTAGCCACACTCAAGGGAGTAGTCACTTCATGACATCTAAGGTACCTCACTCTAGATGCGTTATAGCATAACAATCACTCAAGACCGACAATATGTTATAATTCTAACATCATCTTTATGCAACTTCATGAAATTATGAATTCTACCATGTTACTAACATTAATATTTAAGCAATCCTTTGCAAAATGATGCAAATACGTTAAAATTTACAAGAGTTCTACTAAGGATGCAATGCACAATTTACTTGGGGACTTAGGTCCTTTGCCCAAATTGATCTATAATAATGAGTACAATTCTAAATCTATTAATGCACTCCTAATGAATGATATATATATTTCTAAACAATGCACAATGTAGTGAGAAAACAAGAATTTACTTTCCAATTTCAAAATCAATCATATTCCTCAGAGCTGATTACAACACTCACACAATAGAGTTCAAATAATTCAAACAAAGTCAATTAGAAACAACATGCAAGTCTAATCATACACGATCAATCACATCACACTCATAGGGCTAAGAAATAGGTCAATCAAGAGAATCACAAGTCATACAAGGGAAGGAAATCACGCAACAAGGAATTCTTCAAACTAGAAATCAATCACCCCAACATATAATATACAACATACATCAACTATCATGCTATAACAGATGAGTCAGTCAAATGACGATCACCAAGTATTCATAAATACCAACCACACAAGACAGAAGAAGTAAGCCATCTGCTCACTATCAAAACACCCCTATAGATGATTACAAACTTCATGAGCATCGATAAGACTAGAGACCCTAGAGTTTCAATCACAGATCCTTGCACAATTCGAGCCTCGGTAGGTATCCACCTATAGCAACCAAGACTAAACATCACTCCCAAATCAAGTGGGAAGAACCACACACAAGAATAAGAGATCATGAAAAATGACTCTAAAGACACAAGGAGATGAGTGCTAACATGCACTAGTAACCAACTAATGGGCACACAATTTCCCAGAGCTTCCATTGTAGAAACGTGTGCTCTGATACCAAGTGTAATGCCCCGCCAGGGAACCCAGGAGAACTAACCTAAACATGTGACCAAGTTAACAGAATATTTTTTTTTTTAAATGTTTATAAATAATAATGTTAACAACACGGAAGCAATACATGAGATAACATGACATATACATAAGTACAACTCAATAAAGGTTACAAAACTTGAGGGTTCCTTGATGTAGAATTACTTAAGCAAAATAATCTATGATAACAACTGTAAAGACCTGACATAAGGATACATTAACTGAATCCAATAATATACATCTCATATAATTAGATCACATATACAACTGAATCAAAATCCACTACACATGTCGCAGGGTATATAATAATACATAACAATACAATACATTTTATCCTCCAAAGGATGTCAACCAATATACACATATGGTACAAATATACAACCCATAAAATTGTACAAGTTTGCAGAAGATGAAGAAGATAGAAGAAGAACTGCAACAAGAATCATCAAAGCATGAAGATGAACATCAGATCTCAATGGTAATAAGAATCACTACCACATGACCGCGTGGAACCAAAGGTCCACTCCCACCGTGCTGAGGAGATAATAACAGGCCAACTCACATGGGTACACAACAAGAAGACAAATATCCAAGGTATACAACCATCATAAAGAAATGCATAGGAAGATCCTAGAAGCTCTTTAAATTATGTAATAAGGAAATCTATAGAATACCAGAGGTAACTGACACATGTAGGATAACCTAAGCTGTATATAGGAAGGTGTCATCATGTATGTCTAACCCTTGAGTTTTTTCCTAGAAATCCCTCAATTAATCTCGACACTCAAGTGACCATACACGGCACTAATGACCTCTCAAACTGACAAAGTCACTAACCAGATTAATATCTTATTAGATTATACTAATGCATCCTAATAATTATTATGTTATCACTTGTTACCATTACTTACAATAAATGATACTAGTAGCCACTTGTGAGCTCCTACAATTTATTGCCAGCTACCTCCTACTATACAACTAGGTAACCTACCCTAGGTTCACAAAAGAACATCATAAAGGTATAACATAAACCTCATCACTGATTCCTGCTCATATAGGGATACACCCACGGAGAATCATAAAGAATATCAAAACAAGACCATAACTTTCAAATCTGGTTCTTGCCCACACAAGAACAATTGGTTCTCAATTAACCAAAACCACATAAAGTACTATCACATGATCACATAGGACTAGTTGAAACAACTCAGGTTGGGTAAAAAGATCGAGACCCAAAAATGATGACAAAATGAACATGCATTGAAGCACACAAACATCAAAGAAACAAAAAACCCAAAACCTCTGGTTTTACCTTCAGATAGCCAACTAATCCCAACAGACAACCGCCACATAGCAATTTCATATAAAAAGAGAAACACCAAATTCATTTAATATTAATTCAGAAAAACACATCGTGACATGATAAAAATGATTCCAGAAAGGCAAATAAAAGTTCAATGATAAACTCATTTATAGTAACACTATGCAAATTAGCTTATCATATAAAATTACTAACAAAATTATAATTCAATTTCCAAGAAAATGCACACAAAGCCTCTGTAGATTAATTTATAGCATTCACAACATATAAATTAGTCTATTTAATAATTGCTAACATTTGACTATAATTACAAGTAAAAACTATAGAAAACAACTATAAGCTTATAAAAGCATTCAGATTAAGGATTGCAACAGAGATCATTTCGAAAAGAAAAAAATACCTAATATAGAAAATATCTCCAATCACTTTACTAACTTATTGTTCCTAAATCCTTCGATCTCGATAACAAAAAATCCTTAACAAAATTGATATCCTATTATCAATAATAACAATCGTAAAATGAATTAATGATTAATCTCTATTAATAATTATTTGCTAATTAAAAATAATGGTATTAATTGGATAAAATAGGACTGACACTCCTAAACAAATAAAATTTTAATAATAATAAAAATAATTATTAATAATTAAAGTTACAATTAACATATAAAATATTCAATAATATAAATAATTATATTTATATTAATTAAATAAAATATATATAAAAACTAATTAAAACAACTTAACATCTATATTAATTAAACAACCTTTAATTAATATAACTCATAAAAATCTATCTTTTAATAAAAATAAATTTAACTAACTTATATTTTATTTAATTAAAATAAAACTTAAAACTTAATATAAAACTTTAATATTAAATAAAGTTTCTTATTTTAAAAAAAAACAAAAAAAACAAAAAATCTAAGTTGGGGGGTGGAGTGTGGTCCCCGCGGGCCCCACCACTCCTGCAGCCCCAAAACCCACGGCCCCACTGCATGTGGGTACCGCTGGCTGGCCCCAGGCTCCCTACTTACGCAGTGGGTACCGCAACCTCCCACGGCCCCACTGCAGTGGTGATCGTGCGGTGGCCCGGTCCGCGTGGGGGGGGGGAGATGGGGGGTGTGGTGGCCCCCACTCCCTGCCTTTTATTTATATTTAAAAATAAATAAAAATTTCTCTGATGTAAAAAGTTAAGCCTGTACTTTTTTTTCTAAAAACCAGCAAGCTTCTTTTTTGAAAAAATTATTTTTAAATAACAATAATAGACATAATCTTTTCTTTCAAAGGCAAATTAATGAGAAGCATATTTTCAACAACATAGACATTTTTAACAAAAGCTCTAAAGATCACTAAGAGGGATTTTCTTTTTTCTTTTAACATGCAAAATGATGCAAACAATGAAAAGTATCTAATTTTAATATTAATCTATTTCCAAGAAGAGTTTCCCATAAGCATGCAAATTAACCTCCTGTAATGTTTTCTTTGCAGATCTAGGACCATAATTTGGGCAAGAACCGGGTAAAGTGAAATTTCTATTTTCAAGACAGCAATTTTAGAGATCTGAGGCCATCAACCAAATTTGACTATAATCATAATTTCTCAATCCAAGAAGACATTTTTACAATCAAAACCCTAAGGGCAATGTTGAAAACTGATTCATTCCAATTGAAAACCCTTATACCCATTTGCACCTAATGCCATAACATGAAACCCTTTATGCCCACAAACACAAATCTGATATGCAAACATGAATGGAGGCACAAAATTGATCTAAGAACACATTTTTCCAGCTTTAAACAATAAACCACATAATGATCAATCAAGGAAGCTTCACACAAAGGATCCTAGCTTTTCAGATGCATAGAAGATGGGGATATGAAAGCTAGGATTGACAAGAACAAGATCCTACCTTTGTAATTGATGAGAGGAACAAACCCACAATTTCAAGCAAGAAGAATCCACAAATGCTCCAAAAATGCTCTCAATCTTTCCAAAATCCTCTATCACCCGATTTTCCTTTCTCCCCTGATTGAACAACCTCCAAAATGGCTTTCAATCCAAGGATATAGGAAACAAAGCAATTAGGTTTTCAAAAAGTGAAAACCCTAAAGCAAAAATAAATTATCTAATTAATAATTAAAATAACTCCTTTATTTTCAGTTTCACTTAAAGCATGCATAGCTTAACTTTATAATATAAAAGCAAAGTGTTAAATTGAAAATGCATGTGAGAATATTTCAATTAAATAAATCAATTAATCATGCAACTTAAAGCGATATTCAATAAATCAACTTTGCACAATTAAATACAATATTCGAATTTAATATTTATTAAATCTCAATTATTTATATCAAGATTTAATAATTAAATCAATTAATTAAATATAGACATTTAATTAATATTTAATTATTAGATAGTCATATATTTCATATATCAATGTTTTAACCTTATTAAAGGTGCAATAATTAACATTAATATTTTTCATTAATGTTCATTAAATAAATCAAGCCAAAAGCATTATTAGATTACTTGAAACACATCCAAATAGATAAACAACTAAAATAGAGAATGAACTGAAATAGACACCGAAGCACACACAAATAGGCTCATGAATCCACGTCACTTGACGGATTCAAACACTAGGGTAGTCAATCAAATTCTTGTCCAGTTCTAGGACAAAATAAGGGTTTAGGGTGTGGATTTGGACATGAATATTATCTCCCCTCTCTTACCATTGAGAAATTGCGATAGGGCACGCTCACTCCTGCCAATTCAGGGAAGACGTAGCCTGGTACCTTCAAACATGTCATCACAAAGATGAGCATATATACATGCAATATAGAAAACAATGGTTGAGACTAGTTTATCATGTGGATCTCGCCGAAGCAAGTTACTACGACTCTGTCTCATACCATACCAAACACAACAAACAGTAATGTAAATCATCACAATGATCCATGTGCATATAAATATAGGGTCAGTATTTCTCAAAAAACCTTAATCAAAATGATTTCATAACATAAACATAACCATTATGACATAATCACAAATCATATGCAAATAGATGATATAATACAAATAACAATAAATCAGTAGCATAATGAAAAGCAATACATAAGTATCCTTAAAATCACTTGAAATAACCAACACAAACATAAAAAGGCCTAAAAGAGATTAGAAACTAAAATAGAAAGGTAGACTAAGGGGTAGGTATTACAAATTCTAACATCTATCTCATTTACTAACTTATATAGAGATTTTATAATATACTCCTTCATTATAACCCTATCAACCCATGGTGAAGTTTGAGCTTTGAATCCCAAGATTTTGTGTTCTTATATGCAATCCTATTAATGATCTTCATTAGACTTTTATTTCTTTATTACCCTTTCTCATTACCTTGTAGATGATATGGTGATGAGTAGGACAAAATTTTCCCATAACTATTGCAATAAATTAGAAACTCTTTGGACTTAAAGAATATTGCATCGCCTATAATGAATTTAACAAGTTCCTTGGAAATCTCACTACAATGTGTTACATTATGAAAAATACAACTTCACTTATTTCCTTCTTGGCAGGTATTGCTTGAATCCACTTAGTGAAATGATCTGTTACAACCAAGATTTGTTTATGTCCACAACTTTACCTCTCAATAATCTCTCCATTAAAGTCTATACCTATGGTTGGAAAGGGGCATCCAAAGTCATAGTTCTTAAAGGAAAAGCTCTAGTATACTTTAGTTTACTTGAATTTTTTTTGTCAACTTCACATTTACTCACTATTTTCTAAGTATTTGCAAAAGGAGTAATCCACCAGTAACCACACTTAAGAATTATATGCTGTCGAAGATGGATCAAGAGGGAAAATGAATGGTGAAAATTAAGCGAAAAGATATGAAGGATAAAAATTAAACGATATATGACGTCTATATAAGAGACAAGAGATTCATTATATCATATCTTGACACCTGATGAATACTGGTGATAAAAATGTGTCACACTTCTATGAATCATTGTATCCAAGATTGCTTAAGAATGAGAACTCAAATGGTGACTCATATCTCTCTATTCATGGAGTGCAATGGTTTGTAATGGAGGCCCTCAAATTGACTTAGTTTTTGCCCATGCAAGTACACCATAAAATGAGAGATTCAAAGAGGAAGAGAAAGAATGCTAGTCTCCATGATCATCAAGTATGCATGCAAATGAAAGCTATTCTATATGATAATAATGCAAGAAAGAAAATTAATCTATATGATAACAATGCATGATTATTCTATGAAAGGAAATACAAATGCAAGATTAATCTATGAAAGGAAACATGAATCTAATCTAACATGAAAGTGCAAAATTAATCTAAATGGATTGCCATGGGACATGAAAGAAGAAGACAAGAAGAGAGAAGTTGCAATATCCAAGATCAAGTGCTCAAAATCTCCTTCAAAATTGCTCTCCAAACATGCAGCATAACAATAGCATGAAAAAGATGATTGATTTCTTGATTATCGATTATTGATTATTGATTATTCAAATGAGAAGGAGAGGTTTTCCTTATCAAGAGTAATGGACGGTGGGGACTAAGAGGCAAAAAGAAAATAAACAATGGTGGAGATTAAATCTTGGTTGATCCATGTGCTCATATCTTCAAAAGATAAAATCAAAGGCTATGATTAAGAGGCAAAAAGCCGACCACTTAGGAAGATGTGTAGAAAAAGGAACTTTATTTATTTTTATTTAATTTACTTCCCTTCTCAACAAAGAGGGATTTAAGTGGGGGCTTTATTTAATTAAAAGAGAGATTTTCTTTTAATTAAATAAGATTATTTAATTTAATTAAAAGGGATATTTTAATTAAATGAGATAATATTATTTAATTAAGGGAGATTTTAATTAAATAAGATAAGATTATTTAATTAAAAAGAAATTTTAATTAAATATGATTATTATATTTAATAAAAAGGAATTGTTTTCTTTTAATTAAATAAGACTATTGATGAAATGATCAAACCTTAGGAAATATTGAAATAATTGAATTAATTATGATTTGATCAAGGAAATTGATTTGAATTGAAAATGTTGCAAAGTATTGATTTAGAAATTTGATAAATTGATAAATGAGGGCCCATAGTCCAGTCGACCATTTTAGGGTGCATACATTTGCCCCTCTTTGAATAATGTGTGATCTTTATGGGAACACATGTAATCAAAGAATGCAGTTGAAGTGTGAGATCAATTTGAGATCACAAAACAACCCAAACATGTGATCTTTATGGGAACACATCAAGACAAAGATAAGTTGTTTGAAAAAGAAAAGGTCAACACCCATGTAAATAGGTAATTGACATGTCTAAGATAAGAATATTAGGCAAGGTTACCCCAAGTGGAGTACTTGATAGGATTGATAAAGCTGAATCAAGGATTGAAGTTTGATAGGTACTGCCTCCTCGTGATCAAAATTGAAATGAGATAGAGGAGAAACAACAAATTGAACTAAAGATAAGGTTCTTGATGTAAGATGAAGGATATAAGGATCAAAGAACCAAGGTAGATCATAAAGCATGAAAAATTATGTCCCGAGGGTGAATTAGAAGAAAAGAAGTGGGTGAAAGTGAATGGAAGATAAAAGTTTCGAAGAGGTGGAAAGAAATGGAGAGAAGAAAGAGAATTTGCCTTAAGAAAGAGAATGCCCCAAAATCAATCAACTGTTTAAGATAGAAAATTTTGATTGAGGTCATGAAAGAAGATAAGGAAATGAAGATCAAAACATGACCACAGTTGATTAAAAGTCTACAAGAAAGATGAAGGAAACCCTCTCAAACTCATAATGCAGCCTAAAATGCAAACTAACATGAGGTCTAACAATGCAAGCTACATGAAAATGCAAAGGTGTACTTGCAATAGAGAAATTGTAACATAGGAATTTGTGTTCATCATTCATTAAAGAACATTAAGGAACTTATTTTCATCATTGAGCGATTTTCCGTACTGACATCGAAAAATCACACAATCATCACTAGTCACAAGCGCAACTATGAAGATATGAATGTGATTTATATCGGATTGGAATGTGGAAAGATTCTAACATAATCATCAAAGACATAAAGGTCAAGATGACTGTGATGCTAGCTTACCCAATTTAATGTAGCAAAACCATGCTCGTATCAAGGCATAGATGTCAGGATGACTGGAAGAACGGTTGTGCAAAAATAGTCAAGGATGAAGACTCAAATCTCCTAAGTGTTTCAAGGGAACAACAAGAGAAACTCAAGAGTTTCAAGACCACACCCATAAGAAGAAAGAAAATAAAAAAATGCCCCAAGTCCTCTAGCTATGCATCCCGGAGAGACTTATTAGACAAGGACACTCAACACAAATCAATAACAGTCAGCACACAAAGAAAATATCATGACATAGCTCAAGCATTAAGTGTTGTGTTTAAATATTTAAGTGTATTAACTGATGCTGAGTTCTGAGGATAAGGATCAAATGCTTGCAAGAAGGTAAAATCACATGACAAAACTGGGTAAAACCAAACCGATAAGTGTTGAAAAACACTCAATGTCAAGGGTTGTATTGAAAAATATAGTTGGGGTGGTGTTGAAAAACACCATTTGTGAGATGTCCTAAAGACTAAAACATCCAAGAGACCAAGGCTAACATAGTTATGCCCCCTAGATAAAGAAAAATACCAATTCTAGACCAAGGCAACAAGGACAAGGTATGATTGAGAAAGGCTAAGTGTCACGGACACGCGTTAAGAAATAGGGGTGCAAAGGCCTCAAGTAGTACCCATTTTCAGGTTTTCACCACTTGAATTTTATTACAATTTTTTCTCTTTCATTTTTTTATTTTTATTTTTTATTTCTTTTAGGACTTTTTATAATAATTTTTTTGAATTTTTGCTACCAAGGCGCCTATTTCTAGGTTTTCAGCAAGGCACTTTTTCTTTTTTTTTGAATTTTTATATTTTTTTTATATTTTTGGAATATATCATTTTTTTGAGATACATCAAAGCGCCTATTGCTAGGTTTTCACTAAGATGATCATTTTTTTAGGACATTTTCTGATTTTTAGCATTTTTGACAATATATCATTTTTTTTGGATTTTTTCAAGATCAATAATTATGTACAAAAGATGTCCCTAGACAGAATGAGCATCATGGATAGAACTTATTTAGGTATAAGACATTGATAGGATTAGGGAGCTTCTCTCCCTCTACTGTAGATAGTAAATAAGCACCTGACCCAAAAATTGTTGTAATGATGTAAGGTCCAAGCCAATTAGGTTCAAATTTGCCCTTTTGATCTCTATGCTGTTGATTCTTGGGATTTTCATGTAGGACAAGATCTCCCACTTGGAATTCTCTAGGGAAAACATTTTTGTTGAAGGTTTTAAACATGCACTTTTGATAAACCCTCATATGGTCAAATGATGCTTGACGTTTTTCATCTAAAATTTCTAACTCTTGAAGTCTCATGGTGCCGTACTCTTCATCTATAACTAGACCATGGAGGGAAACTCTAAGTGAAGGAATATAAACCACCAAAGGTAACACTGCTTCAGCGCCATATGCAAGGGAAAAAGGAGAATCCCTGGTAGGAGTACGAATACTCATTCTATAGGCCCACAAAGCTAGATTTATCTTTAAGTGCCAATCTCTATGATTCTTACGAGCTGTTCTATGTAGGATTTTAAGAATAGTTTCGTTTGATGCCTTTGCTTGACCATTTCCTTGTGGGAGGTAAATGGAGGACCATTGAATTTATTGTAGAGTTGTTTAAGGTCCTTATTTTTGAATTGGCCTCCATTGTCAGTGATAATCTTGGAAGGCACTCCGTATCAACAGATTATATGGTTCATAATGAATAGAGAGACTATCTTGCCTGAGGCAACAGAAAGTGGGACAACTTCTACCCATTTAATGAAGTAATCAGTAGCAGTGATAATAAACTTGTGTCCACCTAATGAGTTGGGATGAATCTTCCCAACAAGATCAAAGGCCCAGCGCTGGAATGGCCAATGAGATATAGAAGGAATGAGCGCCCTGCCTAGAGCATGTATTAGGTTACCATGTTTTTGACACTTTTCACATGATTTTACAAAAGCTACTGTGCCAATCTACATCATAGGCCAATAGTAGCCCACCCTAAGAAACCTTTGGGCCATGGAAAGACCATTGGAATTTCCCCCATTGATTCCCTCATGGATGTCAACTAACACTTGGTTGAATTCTTCCTTTTCTAAGCATCTAAGAAGTTTTCCATCGAGACTCCTCCTATACAAATCACCAGCAATAAGGGAATGGTGAGAGGCCTTTCAGGTTAAGGTTTCTACATTCAAATTGGTTAAAGGTTTTAGGTATAATTCCATCACGAAGGTATGAGTAAATGACACCATAATGGGATGACTCATGACCAACAAGAGTACAAATGACATGGATATCTTGGGAGTCATAGATAGGGTGGTGTATCTCTTCCACCAGGAATTTAAATTTGGATTCATGTTACTCTAAATGAAGGAGTGAAGCAAGTGTAGCCATAGCGTCATCTACTTTGTTTTTTTCTCTAGGAATTTTCTAAAATATGACGAATGTGAAGTATCATTTCAAGGAATCAACCATTTTCTTATAAGGTACCAATTTCTCATTTTTTGTTTGATATTCATCAATAACTTGGTTGATTATTAGTTGTGAATCCCCATAGATGTGTAACTTTGTGATTCTCCATTCTATGTGTTGGAAATACAATAATGGGAAAACAAGATATTGAGAGGGGGGGTGAATCAGATATTCAAATTTAAACACTTAAAACAAACTGATCCACATTCATACATATATGAATCTAATGTAATCTTAGATAGCATCCACACAATGAAATAAATAACACATAACACAA
>MU223788.1:92756-117084 GCA_018584345.1 Thuja plicata
GATAGCATCCACACAATGAAATAAATAACACATAACACAATAACTTGGTAACCCAGAAACCCAAATAGGTAAAACTGGGGTGGGGATGACACCCACAAAATTCTCCACTACTACAGTAATAAAGTGTTCATGTTAAGGCTACAAATGTTGATTACATAATGTAATCTACCCTATTAAAGGTCTGCCCAGTTAAGAACTAAAGATCATTACAATCTACCCTGTTAAAGGATTTCAACTTACAATAAAGTAAGCACTTTGTTAAGAGATAAAGAAAGGTCTGCTAGAACCACTCTGTTAAGAGATTTTCACCTGATACAATGATTAGAATGTCTCAAGTATTGATCCTTCATTATGCACTCTGATGCTGATGATGAATCTCCTCTTTCCAGTACCTTCTATGATCTCATAATCTGATATACTCTTTACTTTGCTATTCACTGTGTTGTCACTCTGCTTGATCTCTGCTTCTTTAACAAAATAACCCTATGTGAATTTCACTTCAAAAATGTAGTCACCACTCTTCATCTTCTCTTGCACACACATTCAAAAATAGGGTTTTGAAGAAATCTAATATATCCATTCAAGTCTGATAGCGAGATCTAGATCAATGATCAAGATCTAATACCCATACCTTGATGGTATTACAATTAATGTGCATGCATAGGATAAAACAATTAAATGCATAACTAACTCGGTAGAAGAATATTAAATGCATACATAAGTCGGCCCAAAAAAGCCTGTATAATTCGGCCAGATCACTTATCCTCAAAGTTTGAATCATTCCTGACATGTATACAAAAATCTTTTTTCTTGGCACTTGAATTCTCTGTTGCTCAGCACTTAACATCTCTGTATCCTTCTCGGCTTGGAAATGTAACTCAGCTCGACAATGTAACTAGGCAAACTGAAAACTGCTCGATAATGTTGCTCAGCCTTGCATAGTTTTAGCTCAGCCACAGTGATAGCCAACTAAAACTTCCTAAGTGAATGACTAAGTGTTGGTCACTAATCATCAATAGAATTTAGAGATTAACAATCTCCCCCTTTGATATTAGTGGCAAAAACACTTATCATTACTTCTATTCATTTCATCAAAATGTTGCCTAAGTACACTAAGTACTCCCCCTAGGAATATACTCAGAAATAATCCATACAAAAAGTTTACATGCCTTCAAAAATTTATAAACAAGTGTACCTATTATTTACTGATGTATCATACTATATCCTTTCCAACTTCATTACTTATTTCCCCCTTGTTTTTGTCACTGATTACTAGTGGGGTTAAGTCGTACTTATCCAAAAATTATTTATGAAGCTACAGGGTGGATTCAAATGTAGTATCCCAGCTTTCCTTAGCAATCTTCATAACTTCTAATTTGATTTCTAGCTCGGCAAATAGACTCACTAAAATTTCTGCAGTCGATAGATTTGCATTGCTCTGTGATAACTCCTTTGCAATTGAAATTTCCTTCTATATTACCTCCAAGTGAGGCAACATGCTTGTCTAAATAGTTAACAATTTGGCCCTTATGCGACCATCTTCAGCCATAAGCTTAGCTATTCTCCATTGTGCATTTATCAACTTAGAAAGATGTAAAGAACTAGAAGTAGTATCTTTACCCAAAGCAGTGCCAGTTGATCTTAAATCTAACTGTAGCTTCTCAACAAGTTGTAGATTATCCTTTGTGAAAAATTCAACATCACATAATTTTATGTACAAAGAATAAACATTGGCTGTAACTTTCTCTAAAATTTCTACAAGAATAGAAAGTTCAACCTATTTTGTGGCAATCTCTTCTGAGATTTTCTCTAGAACTTTGCTCTCAAATCTTCTCCTGGACCATTGTAGAAGCTTTTCATTGTTGTTTATGTCCTCATCAGTTACCTTTTGTACAATGTTGACTAGCTGATCAATAATTGGAGCTTGAGGCATTTCATCATCTAAGTTAAAAGCCTTTGCAAATATGTCTTTGATCTCATGCAACACCTACTTTTGCTTTTGTTCTATCTTCATCTCTTCCTGTCTCTTCTTCCTCTTAAGTAATTCTTAAAGAGTCCCTATTTGTTCAAAAGATAACTCATTGGGATCCCATTGTAGAATCACAATGACTTGATCTAATGTTACATCTAGAATTTGAGACTTCTTCTTCAGAATTTTCTTTTTCTTCAACTCTGGAGAACTTATGCTCGACAGCATAATATCTTTCCCTTTGACAATGTCAATGTCCATTGCCTCTTTTAATTCTATCAATATTGTCTGGGGGTTCGGCATACTCCCAGTTTTAGGACCAATGGGAGTGGATGATGTAGAGTGTGGTAGATCAACTAACACATGCATTGCCTCTTCTTCTTTAGGCTTATCAATAGTATCCGTTGTCACTACTCCACTATCTAAAACTATTTTCACAACCTCTAAAATAGGTGGATTCTGTGAAGTTACCTCTTGTTCATTTGCTTGCTGTTTCTCTTCACTTTTCTGATCATTGAAAACTTTAATTATCTCATCAGATGCTATGGTCTTTTCTTCTTTAGTACCAGTTGCCTTAATAGGCAAATCAGTGTAAGTACCACTCGACATATCTTGTTCCCCGACATTCAAATTGCTCTGATCATCAACTATAAAATCCATAGGACTGTCTGCAGTCAGATCAACAAAATTAGTTGAGTCTAATGCATCTTTGGTTTTGTCTTGTTCTATGGCAATTTGAACTTGAGTTATCTGTGGCTCAGGGGTATTCTTCACTTCAACTTCTTTTGTCTTTTGCTCAGATGTCCCCTCACCAGATTTCTTATCTTTTGGAATGATCAGTCCAAAGATTTCCTTCCAGATCCTTGTGCTCTATTGTACTACACCTTCAATATCATTTTTCAGAATAGCATAGCCTCAGAGTTTAGGAACAAACCTACTCTTGGAATCCTCAATGAATTTGGCTCTTTGTTTTGAGGTTAACTCAGGTATTACCTTGGCTAGAGTTCCTTCCCTGATATATCTCTCTATGGTAAGTGCAGATTCCCATTTGCTTGACAGAAAATCATATAGTTAACTTGAAAGTACTCATCATATCCAAGAGTGCTTCCTGAACTTTGTGCCTATCCACATTATTCAATTTCTCATACTTAATGAACTTAAAAGTTGCTAACCCTACTGAATTCCTCAAAGTGTCACATACCTCATCAATACTGACTAGTTTCTTGAATTGTGTTGTGGGTATCTTGTTGGGTTCATCAGTTTCTATCTTTTCCTCATCACTATATGTCCCCAAATTTAATCTCCTTCTTGGTCCCTTTGCTAGCTTACTCGGCTCAGCCTTAGGAGCAACCTTAGCTTCCTTTCCAGAACTACTTTCTGCAACTTTCCTTTTACCATATAATTTTGTTTGTACTTCTACTGGAGAAGTAACAATAGATTCTCTAGTCCTCAAATGATTAGCTACAAGAGGTGTAACCTTAGGCTAAGCTTTGCTCGACTTGGTTACTATGATAATTAGTGGTCTTTTGTCCTTAGCTTTCTTAGTGACGTCTTCTAATGCACTCACTTCCTCTTTTGTAGATATATCCTCACCTTGTCCAGTGGTCAGGCCTAAAGGTGCATCCTTAGGTTCTTCATCACTACCTAAACCAACTATTTTCTTCAGATTTTTCACAATCTTTTTTCTTTTCCTTTCCATAGTTCCCTCATTCAAGCATCTAGAAATTTTAGCTTTGGCTTCATCAAAATTTCCAAATCTCTCTATTATAGTATCAATTGCCTCAGCTAGGAGTGCAATGGTGGTAGCTGATGCTTCATCAATGTTAATTTCATATCAAAATGGTTCTAAGCATGTTATCCTAGGTGTCACAGCCTGGATAAAAGTGTTATCTTTATCAACTAGAAAATAGATTTCTTCATAGTGCTTCTCCACTAGTGACTTAGGAATTCTAGTTATTAATCTCATTCTCTTCTTGAATTCTACAAAATAGCTCCCCATAATGCTATTGAAATTACTTCCTAATTTCTCAATACATTCACTAATCTGAACTGTAATGGGTCTATCCTTTTTCCAAACAATATTTCCCAAAAAGTAGGAAATGTATCCTGAATGTAGAAAAATATACAGACTAGTAAGGAACCAAACTTACATGATGAGATCTTAGCCTTTCTGATTGATGCTAGGTTCTTGGATAATTGTGTCTGTTGTAGCTCAACAAGATTATATGTATGGTTCTTCTTGACAATTTTCCATGCCTGATCAACGGCTGTACAAGGAACACTACTCAATCTGCTTGACTGATAGAACTTATGTGCTATCACTCTTACTCCAAAATCAAGTTCTAGGTCTATAATTGTAGAGATAGTCATACCTCTATTGTTCCATATGGCTCTAGTGTTCAGTGTAATTTCTTCTTTGCTATTATCCCTCATTGTTCATTTTTTGTTCACTACAGGATATCCAGTCACTCGATGAATCATAATTTTGGTGATCTTGACTGGTCCATTATCCAACCACATACACATATCATGAACTCGGCTAAGGATAACCTTAATCCATTCATCTTTGAAACCTTGTGGAAAATCTAGGGCATGAGTTAACCCTTTATCAGCTAGATGTTTGAATTCTGCCTTCAGAACTCCATCGACACACAATTTGCTGTAGCATTTCCTTAATTCACTATCACCTACTTCACCAATCTTAACCATATGACACGATTGAACATCATGGATCATAAGTACCTTGGGTGAAATGGATGAGAGAGCTCCCATTAAATCACTTTGAATCACACTTTCAGGAATGACTTGAAAGTTGAGAGGTTCACATTCATCACTTTGTACTAATTGAATTTGTTGTTGTTCTCCCTCCATACTCTTAGCTAGTGCGGAAGAACTTGTAGCTATAATCTTGAAATTAGGGTTTGAAAGATGAGAAACATAGTACCTTGGCAAGTAATACTTCACACTGTTCACCTTAGGATTGTCGATGGCATGCTAATGAAATCTTCAATGCTAACTTTGTTAAGATCAATTCTACAAATTACTTTAATCGCTTTGTAAACAGTAAAAATCACAAGGTAAAAATGAAGTGTCAACTGTTCATCCTTTATAGAATTTGAAAGGACAAGGTAGGTAAGCAATTAATGTTCATCCTGTTGAGTTAGTGCAAGCTAGCTGTCCTCAGCTTTAACACAACTTGCATCCCACTCAGCTTACTAAACTCAGCCTTCATAAAACTTTACTCGGCACTCACTAAAGAAATCAGTCTTAGTGTCCATGAATAGTGCTCAGCACCTATAGTGCAATTGGGTCAACTCAACATTTGTCTTCAAAATATGTCCTAGTGCATCTCAACATACGGAAATATGGACTTTTGTACATTTCATGTTAGGAACTGATGTAAGATAAGAGTTTTAGATGCAGTTCCTTACATACCTCTTTTCCTTAGTTGGAGATGATGTGATCACCTGATCCATTAGATTGGGTGACCTTAGCTTCACGAGCTTCACTACTGCATTGTTTAGACTTCTTAACCCATGTCTTTTTCATCTATTCCCTTATTTTCTCAACAGTAGGAGCAAGTACCCTAGTCTTGCAATCTTTCCTTGTGTGACCAATTTTCAGACAACTGTGACAAACTAGGCTTCCATTCATCCAACTTTTAGATTTTCCTCTGAAATGTGTCCTTATGCAATTTTCTGGAACATGTTCATACTCACCACAGTAATGACAACTATGCCATGCATTGTAATCCAAATTATGAGTATTGCTTTTTCTTGGTGATTTCTCTTGTACCTTTTATGTCCACTGTTGTTTACCTTTAGATCTGCAATCTTGTTCTCTATGACCATATTTGTGACAGTTATAGTAAATACCATTGAGTCTAGGTGTTTCTCTTGTCTTTGTCTTACATTCACATGGTTGATGTCCAAAATTATTACAGTTAAAGCAGTAACCATTAAAGTTAGTTTTCAGATTGAACTTACCATTCTTGCTTTGGTAAATGTTTGTTTATGACCTGGTTTCTCATAGTGGTGACAAACAAGTTTGTTGTTTCTTTACTTTGTATGCCTTCTTTCACCTATCTTAGATGATTTTCCATCTTCAGTGGTTGTATGTTGTTCAGTGTGACCTAATCCAAAATAATCTTTAGGTCTTCTTGATGCTTCCACTAGTTGTTCAAAGTAGCTCATAGCAGCACTCGGATCATTTACTTTGTTATTAATTTCTTTCTCAGATCTCAATTCATCTTTCAATTGACTATTCTTAGATCTAAGATTAATAATCTCCAAGTCTTTCCTGCTGATCTCCTAATTCACAAGTAGTAGTTGATTTTCTACGTCTACTTGATTGACTGTCATTATTTGTACATCATGTGTTCTTTCGTCAAGTCTGGTAGTCATCATTCTTTTGCCTTCTTCTGCCATAGCCTTGTCACCTTTGGCTTTCTTTTTCTATTCAACAACTTCACACATTCTTATTGATTGGGCTTCTTGTTCTTTTTCAAGTTTTTGACTTCTTCACATAGTGCACTGTTCTTTTCCAGTAGATCTGCTATTGCTGCATCACTCTTAGTAGAATCTCCAATCTGAAATAGATTTGTGGTGTCCTCTTCCTGATAATGAGTGTCATTCATTAGTTTGGCCAAATCTTTCCTTGCAACCAAGGACTTCTTTAATTCTTGTCTTGTAGTCTCAAGCTATTGTAGTGCTAGCTGAATATCAATCTTTTGATTCACAATGACTTTACCCATCTTGTAGATCTCCATCTCAAGATCTGTATTCTCAATCTGATTATAACCTTTTTAGAGAATTGAGCTCTGATACCAATTGTTGGAAATACAATAATGGGAAAACAAGATACTAAGAGGGGGGTTGAATTAGATCTTCAAATTTAAACACTTAAAACAAATTGATCCACATTCATACATTTATGAATCTGATGTAATTTTAGATAGCATCCACACAATGAAATAAATAACACAATAACTTGGTAACCCAGAAACCCAAATAGGTAAAACTAGGGTGGGGATGACACCCACAGAATTCTCCACTATTGCAGTAATAAAGTGTGCCTGTTAAGGATACAAATGTTGATTACAAAATTTAATCTAACCTGTTAAAGGTCTGCCCGATTAAGAGCTAAAGATCATTAAAATCTACCCTGTTAAAGGATTTCAACTTACAATAAAGTAAGCACTCTGTTAAGAGATAAAGAAAGGTCTGCTAGAACCACTATGTTAAGAGATTTTCACCTAATACAATGATTAGAATGTCTCAAGTATTGATCCTTCATTATGAACTCTGATGCTGATGATGGATCTCCTCTTTCTTGTACAGGTTCTATGATCTCATAATCTGATATACTCTTTACTCTGCTATTCACTATGTTGTCACTCTTCTTGATCTCTGCTTCTTTAACAAAATAACCCTCTATGAATTTCACTTCAAAAATGCAGTCACCACACTTCATCTTCTCTTGCACACACATTCAAAAATAGAGTTTCAAAGAAATCTAATATATCCATTCAAGTCTGATAGCGAGATCTAGATCAACGATCAAGATCTAATACCCATACCTTGATGGTATTACAATTAATGTTCATGCATAGGATAAAACAATTAAATGCATAACAAAATCCGTATAAGAATATTAAATGCATACATAAGTCGGCCCAAAAAAGATTATATAAGTCAGCCAGATCACTTATCCTCGAAGTTTGAATCATTCCTGACATCTGTACAAAAACTATTCTTCTCGGCACTTGACTTCTCTGTCACTCGGCACTTAACATCTCTGTATCCTTCTCGGCTCGGCAATGTAACTAGGCAAACTAAAAACTGCTCGGTAATGTTACTCGACCTTGCATAGTTTTAGCTCGGCCATAGTGATAGCCAACTAAAACTGCCTAAGTGAATGACTAAGTGTTGGTCACTAATCATCAACAGAATTTAGAGACTAACACTATTGACATCTTAAGTCCATTTGTTAAAGCTTCATATTTAGCAACAAAGTTGATCTTCTTTTTCTGTAAGAACTTAATGTAAGCTTCTTTTTCTTGAGGTGACAAGGACTTAGCCAAGTGTACTATTTGTGGAGCCTCATCTATACCCAAATTGACTACTTGTGTTGGTTCAATAAGCACTGAAGATTGATCTTGAAAGGAACTAGGAGATGATCAAGTACCTCATCCTTAGGTGCCTCAGAGAGGTTTTCACCCTTGGATACGTCATTTCTTTTTACTTTTTTTTATTCTTACACCACCACACAGTGGTTTTCTCCATCAAAACTCTTATTCTTTTTATTTTATTTTCTTTTTATTTTATGACTAAGGTACTTGATGTCTGGCTCTGTCATGCTGGTAGCCAGTTCACTGGTGGAAGAGACTACGAGTTCAATGGTGTTTAGGTAACATGCTATCTCATAATCATTTTGAAATGTTAAAATCTCAGGTTCTTGATAGCATTGGGACTAATCAATGAGGTCAGGATGAACAAGGGGTAAGTCAATGACCACTTCAAAGTTACAAATGTGGATGATATTATCACTGGTGACTAAAGAGTCAGAGTCTGTCAAGTATCCTTCTAAGCTACCTAAATTGGAATTCGTCCTAACAAGTGAAGAATCATCCACCAAGGCAATACGAGGGTTCAAATCCTCTAATCCTACATGTGACTCATTGGATACCTCAGGTTGATAACTATAAGTGTGAATAACATCAATATCTCTATCAACTATGGTAGACTCTGAGAAGCAGTCCCATTCATACTCATATGAACTTGTGTCTGAACTGCGACTAGGATGTTTACACCATGAAGGTTTGGGACATCATGATGTGGAAGGTCTAGTGTCATCAAGGGTAGCACCTTCTCTTTCCATTAAATGAACAATATTCTTTTGTTGACGTTCTTTGAAAGGATCTTCTACGTCTAATTCTTGTTCTAAAGTTGCAACTGATGCATGGGTGACCGAAACATCTAAATCTCCCCAAAGAAGATTAGTGGAAGGGACCCAATCTTCACACATGTCTTTCTTATTTGTCAAATTAGGTACGTATTCTAGTTCATCTTCACTATCCAACTTATCAAGGATAGGAGTAGTGTGCTTATTACGATTTGCAAATCCTAGGCCAACTGGCTTCTTCGACTTGCATCCAAAAAGAGCATGATTGAGGTTCAGCTCTAGCATCCAATTTGTGATTAAGAGGGCCATGTCTAGGATAGCCCATCTTTTTGACAAAATTATACCCTCTTCCATAAGCCTTAGGAGAGGGAGAGAAGTTCTCATTGTACATTTATTTCTCTTCTCTATAGATCCAGTCTCTAGCAAACATCTTTTCTTTCTCATCTTGGATAGGCATTGATGATTCTACAAATGTGCCAAATAAAGTAATAAATTGAAGAAGAAGGTTTCTTTTCTTATGAAGGCTTTCCATAAGACCTAGGAGAAACTAGTAGTGTTGTGAGGGAGTTGAGTTGATACCCCCCCATACCAAGGTCTATTGACTTAAGCTTGTCTTTACATTCAGCTAAGGTTGCATCAAAGTCTTCTTCTTCTCTATTGAGGGGAACATGAGTTCCTGCTAAAATGGAATTGATAGATAAAGTGTTATCCCCAAGTATACAAATCTCTATTCCGTTGTAGGGGAACTTAACACACTGATGATAGGTAGATGACACCGCTTGCATATCATGAATCCATGGTCTACCAAGTAAGATATTATACGCAAGGGGACCAACATCATCTATTTGAAATAAAATTTATTTTTCAACAGGGCCAATCCTAATAGGAAGGATGACCAACCCCTTGGAACTCCTTTCAGCCTCATCATAGGCTTTGATGGTGATCCTTTTCCTAGTATCTATGAATTTTTCTAGATAACCCAACTCTTTTAAAAGACTAAAAGAACAGATATTAAGCCCAAAACCCCCATCTATCAACATGCACCTAACACAGGTTCTATGGATCATGAACTCAATATGAAGAGAAAGATTGTTTGGGTGGCTCAAAGCTTTATCATCATCCTCTGAAAATCTAAGGCAATGAGGACTAGCAATATTGTTAACCGTGTTCTCGAATTGATCAACATCTAAGTTGTTGGGGATGTTCGTCATGCGCAAAGCATCCTCAAGGACTTTCTTATGTCTCAGGGACAACTCTAAGAGCTCAAAGATAGAAATCTAAGCTGGGGTTGTTTGCAACTGATCAACAAGACTATAACTTGACTTTAGATTAACTATTGGCTTTGAGGTGACATTCTTAGATGCCACTTGCTTAGGTTTACTTGATTGACTTGAATTGGATCCTCTAATGAAAATGAGACCTTGACTTCGTGTGACAACATTGAGGGCTTGCGATGACACTCTAGAGTTGGGACCCCTTAGCACCATGATGGGTTCTTAATCAAAGAGAGGTGGAGATTCTATGTGTAGATCATAACCATAGGGATCTTTACCCCTCATCATATTGACATTTTCTTCTACAAATTCAAGCATGTTGATAGTATTCTCTGCATCTGTGTAAGTGTAATTGATCTCACCTTTTCCATTCTTAGCTTTAGAGGTTTCCCCATTTTCATACTTGGGAAATGGTTCTTTGAATGCCTTATGATCAGCGTTGGTGTTCAATCCATTTATCTTAAGTTTTCCATTGTCAATGAGATCTTGAATAAGATGCTTGAGTTTGTAGAAATTTTCAATATCGTGTCCAATACCATTGTGAAATTTGCAAAAGGCCTTCTCATCCCACCAATGTGGCTTAACATCTGGTATATAATATTTCACAGGATCTTGAGGATGTGCAAGGTTGTTGGAAATAAGTGTTTTCAAGACATCATCATATGAATCACCAAGCTTTGAAAATTGACATCTTTCTTTCTTAGTCCTATCTTGGTATCTCGGATTTCTCTCTTGTTTATTAGATGTATTGAGCTTTGTGGCTTGAACAACACTAGACAAGTGGAGCACGGTTTGATATTTTGGTTGAGGAGTCCACAACTCCATCATTGACCACTTGTTTGTTCCTATTCCAGTGTGAATTCTTCCCTTTATCCTTGTTAGAGTTGTTTTTATTTTGACAATTGTTGTTGTTGTTGTTTCCATGTTTGGTCAAAATTCCTTGTTCTTTCAAAACATCCTCAATCCTACATGTGTTTTCAACCATGGTGTCAAAGGAATCAAAAACCATCTTCCTAACTTCATACCACATTTTGAGAACCAAGTTGCTAACAAGGATGTCAATCTTTTCATTTTCAGGAATGGTTCTAGAGTAGCGAGAGAATTGTTGTCTCCAACTTTGCAAGAAAGTGACAAAGGATTCCCCTTGATTTTTCTTTAGGTTTCATAAGTCCAACATGGTGATAGATCTTTAAAGGTTGTATGCAAAGTGTTGAAAAAATTTGTGGACAAGCTCTTTGAAAGTCTTAATGGGAGGAGTTATGTTGGTGAACCATTCCATTGCTTGACCCTTAAGACTCCTTGGGAACAATCTCATGAGATACGAGTCATCTTGATGGAACTAAAAACTTGTGGTATGAAATTGGCGCATGTGATCATGTGGATCTCCATTCCCATCATACTTGTCATATTGAGGGATCTCAACCTTTCTAGGGAAGTCTTTCATGTTAACACTTTTTCCAAAAGGATTAGGACAAATTGAATCAAGTGATAATGAATTCTTGGGTGCTAACATCTTTTACACTATGCTCTTAAGTTGTTTGATCTCCTCTTCTTGAGATGGCCCTTGCTTCTTAATCTTTTTGTCCACATAAAAGTTGTAGGGGACTCTAGCACCCTTGTTGATTAAACTCTCTAGGAACTTGTCTTTGTTTTTCTATAAATATTTCTCCACATACTATTGGAAAAGTGGCTCTTGTTGCATTTTCATGAAGTCTTGGGAGGTGAGATCAAAACTCGAGCTACTACCCCCATATTGTGAACCATGATGAGCATGTTGTGAAGGTTGTCTTGAGTTCCTAGGAGATGTTCATCTCCTATAATGATCATGTCTATAATCCCTTCTTCCTTTAGGGATAGGAGATCATGAGGGTGTTCTTGAATGTCTTCCACTTTGTGGAGTCTTAGGAGGAGTGGATGGAGGAGATTTGTTTCCACCACTAATATGCATGTTGTTAAATTGATCGTTAAGTTGTTGAGCCAAGAGCCTATCTTACTCCTCTTGGAAGGATTTCTTTTCCATTTCCACCAAATTTTCTCTTTAAAATTCTAGAAGTCTAAATTTCTCTTCCTTTTCAGCTTGTTCATCTAAACAAGTTGTTGGTATAGGTTTCATTGCTATGAATGTCATAAAGTTCATCTCCTTAGTTCTCATGTTGTGATAACCCATCTTGATAAGCTTGCCTCTTACCTCTCTCATCTCTTTGGTGTGCATCTAGATATCTAGTTGAGATAAGGGGTGAAGCTGGTTGACTGTTATGAGAGGAACCACCAAGTGAAATAGTATCTCTATGTTTCACAATTATATCATCAAGACGTCTATCCATGTCTTCCCTCTCTCTCTGAGTCATTATGTAACTCATATCCATATCTAAGTGATAAGATGCTAAGGTAGTACCCAACTCACTAAGGTGACTCTTGGAATCAAACCAAACTTCTAAATTGTTCCTAGGTGATTGATAAAATATGGGTTCTTTTCCCTTACATTTTTGGCAAATTTGAACTAAGGGTAATTGGTTGAAGACCACTTGAGGTCATTTTCCTTGATTTACTTGATATATTGTTGTAACTGGCATGAAAGAAAAGGTACTAGCTGATAGGATGACCCTAAGAAACATTGGTACCAAAATAGGATAGTAAAGGCATTAACTTGTCCAAAAAGAGGTGATAAGATAGAATTTTGCAAGAGGTATAAATCAACACTGCCATAGAGGTTCCCAACAAATGGGTGAATTGTAAGGAAACTCAGGTGCGGAAACAGCTTTCTATGCTAATCTCTAATAGGAAAGTATTGTGCAAATTCTTTTAAATCCTTACAATTTCAGATTTGTTAACTACTTTAACAAAGATATTGCAACCACATACCATGCATACAGAAAAATAGAGAATGACACAATGATATACCCTGGGGAAACCTTTCGGTAAAAACCCTAGCACTCCAAAACCTGCACAATGTATTGATCAAAACTATTACAGCTTACAATACACTTGCAATGCAAATTCTTTCAGAAGATTTCAAAACCCTTGAAGACAGATCACGGTAGCATAAAACATTCCAACGATACACTCGCATCACTTCTCTTCGCAACCCTAAAAAATGCTTATATCATGCGCTTCACTTTTTAGGGCTACTCCCAAAGATAACCGTATTAGGGTTTTACCATTCTCTGAGAAAATAGGAAACCACACGATTGGGGAAGAGTGTACAGTACTCAAATTTATCAGTTGCCACATGTCTTCACCTATCATTGAATCTTCCTGACATAGCTCTTACGTTTCATAGGAATCTGTCATAACCATTTTAGCCATGATCTCCTTACACACAATTCAAGATGCCGACACATCAACATTATTTGCAAGAAATACATTTTACAAAACAAATAATAAGAATAGGAATTATTCAAGGTTGAGACACATTATTCCTAACATGAATACCCTAACACATATGGATCAGGAGGATGATTTTCCCAATTTATATTGATTGAAATTGAATTTTTATGAAAGTGAATGGACAAGAGACTACCAAAACTCTCCAAGTGTGTTATCAAAGAATCTAAAGGTTTATCTTTTCAATAAGGATGGTTTCTAACTTACCAACTCCAAGCAAAGTCACTTGTGAAATCAAAGGTTACTAGTTCAAGAGGTCAAAATGCAAGAATTCAAAGTGTAAAAAAATTCTAACAGTGGGGTAAGTGACCTAATCTGACCTGGATTGACCAAGGAAGACTGGAAATGAAAGGATAGCAAATTGAGAAAGTTGTAAAAATTTGGTTTTTCAACTTGGGAACTCCTTTTTTGTTCATTTTAATTGACCAACTAGATGCATTAACAAATTTTATCATGAATTAGGCATGCAAGAAAGCAATCAGGGAGTCCAAACAAATGTCTTCAAACAATGAAAAAGGGACAAAGCAACCTTGCACATGAACAATAATAGTGTCGTAGTATTTCTACTCCCTAAAGATTCTACTTGTGCATGTTCTCAAAATGTTTTTCAATCACGCACATAATCCTAGAAAAGAAAAAGTTGGTTGCACTATGGTTCATAGTAATGGTTAGCTCTACAAATTTTGAAATGTCAAGTGGGTGAAATCCAATCCTAATGCACCTAGGTTTTGACATAGTCTGAGAATTTAATCAATCAGGAGCTACTAAGGAGATCTGACAACCCAACAAGAAACCACACCTATAGAAATTTCTTCCACAAGGAAATTTATATAGCGGTTGTTGCTACCATGGAAAAATGGCTATTACCACTTGAGGTTCCATCCACATGGTTTACCCAATAAAGGGATTTTCAACTATGGTTAACCCTCTCGAACAAGGAAGACTCACAATATGGACCACATGGGGACTTAGTTCAGATTCAAGGGTTCTAAGTTTCCGATTCTCCCAAAAGGGAAAAGAGCATAATCCTCTAGCCTCTTCACCTCACCCAGACATATAAAACAAGATTAATTGACCCACTAATTTGAAATCACCTCACCCAAGGTTCGTATATCAACAACAATGACCACAAATCTCAAGAGAGAAAGTACCATCAAAAGTTGAAGACCAAACCAAGTGAGATAATAACAAATCCTTCCCTAAATACAAGGGGATCTATCATCAAGAAGAGATTTTCATGTAAGAAAAGTGAATGAATCCCACTCTCTCAAGATCTCCACAAATAGTGTTCATAGGGACTAATTACTATGTGAAACAAATATGCAAGAAAGCAAATCTAGGTTCTTTCCTTTAGAGAAAAAATTGGAAATGTGATCTATGAAAGCAAGAAACACTCAAGCTAAACACATGAGAGGTTCATTTTTATTTCCAAAATCTAAATTTTGTAGAGATGCAATAAAATACCTCAAGTCCAAAGTAATTATCTTAGTAGATTTTACCTTATTGTTTCTTTTGTTGAGCTTTTCTGCGAAAGCAAGCCACAAACTCTCTAACAAGCAAGACAAGCAAACAAGAAAAAAAGATATGCAATGTATATTCAACTTATGCAAACCCTAGGTTTAGATCTGAAAATAAATTGTTAGGAGCAATAATAACTGGAAAATAATCCAAATGAAAACTCACATCATGCATTGAACCATGTGAAAAATAAGTGCAAGCTAATCATTAAATGCCCCTTTTTTAATTTTGATTCTTGACATAGTCAACAAGATTGGACCTATATGACATGAATTCAGATCCCAAACCCTAAATGTAGAAAATAGACCCCTATTAAAAAATAGAGAGCTTTCCAAAAATGTCAAAATTTTAAAAAGATCTTTTCATTTGTGCCCCAGGGAGCCATTTTCTCAAAATAGACTAGTTTTCATAAATCGACCAAATGAGCTATGATATTGCATCCAAAATTAAAATAAAAAGAATGGGCCCCTTGTATAATTTAAAGACCTTTTTGAAAATGTAAAAATTTCTAAAAAATATGGTGATTTGTGCCAAAAATTAAATTTTTATCAAAAATAAAGAAAAGTTTATAAAAAATGTAAAATACCCTAGAAAATTCTGAATTGTTTACTGAAGCTTGTTGGATATGTCACCAACGTGTGAAAAAAAATTTACACCAAAACCGCAAGTCATTTGAGAGATATAATCATATCTTTGAAAATCTATGGTTTTCATCTTCAAGAAAATCTGGACAAGGGGGTTAGCTCCAAAAATAACAAAAACCAGCATGTAAAGGTGGATTTCCCCATGGTGGGTGCCAAAAATGTGTGCTAAAAATTTGTCACACTTATATGAATCATTGTATCCAAGATTGCTCAAGAATGAGATCTCGAATGGCGACTTGTAGCTCTCAATTCATAGAGTGCAAGGGTTTGTAATGGAGGCCCTCAGATTGACCTAGTTTGTGCCCATGCAAGTACACCATAAAATGAGAGATTCAAAGAGGAAGAGCAAGAATTATAGTCTCCATGATCATCAAGTATGCATGTAAATGAAAGCTATTCTATATGATAACAATGCAAGAAAGGAAATTAATTTATATGATAACAATGCATGATTATTGTATGAAAGGAAATACAAATGCAAGATTAATCTATGAAAGGAAACATGAATCTAATCTAACATGAAAGTGCAAAATTAATCTAAATGGATTTCCATTAGGCATGAAATAAGAAAACAAGAAGAGAGAAGTTGCAATATCCAAGCTCAAGTGCTCAAAATCTCCTCCAAAATTGCTCTCCAAATCTGCAGCATAACAATAGCATGAAAGAGATGATTGATTTCTTGATTATCGATTATTGATTATTAATTATTGATTATTCAAATGAGAAGGAGAGGTTTTGCTTATAAAGAGCATTGGACGGTGGAGATTAAGAGGCAAAAAGAAAATAAGCAATGGTGGAGATTAAATCTTGGTTGATCCATGTGCTCATATCTTCAAAAGACAAAATCAAAAGCTATGATTAAGAGGCAAAAAGCCGACCACTTAGGAAGATGTGTAGAAAAAGGAACTTTATTTATTTTTATTTAATTTATTTCCCTTTTCAACAAAGAGGGATTTAAGTGGGGGTTTTATTTAGTTAAAAGAGGGATTTTCTTTTAATTAAATAAGATTATTTAATTTAATTAAAAGGGATATTTTAATTAAATGAGATAATATTATTTAATTAAAAGAGATTTTAATTAAATAAGATAAGATTATTTAATTAAAAAGGAATTTTAATTAAATAAGATTATTTTATTTAATAAAAAGGAATTGTTTTCTTTTAATTAAATAAGATTATTGATGAAATGATCAAACCTTAGAAAATATTGAAATAATTGAATTAATTACGATTTGATCAAGGAAATTGATTTGAATTGAAAATGTTGTAAAGCATTGATTCAGAAATTTGATAAATTGATAAATGGGGGCCCATAGTCCAGGTGACAATTTTAGGGTGCATACATTGAGCACATGGATCAACAAAGATTTAATCTTCACCATTACCTATTTTATTTTTGCCTCTTAATCTCTACCATCCATTGCTCTTTATAAGGAAACCTCTCCTTCTCATTTGAATAATCAACGATCAATAATAAAAAAAAATAACAAAAAAATCAACACTTTTATACTATTGTTATGCTATAGGTTTGGAGAGCAATTTTGGAGGAGATTTTGAGCACTTGAACTTGGATATTGCAACTTCTCTCTTCTTGTCTTCTTCTTTCATGCCCCATGGCATTAGTCTATTTTGGAAAAATGGCTCCCTAGGGCACAAATGAAAAGATCTTTTTAAAATTCAGACATTTTTCAAAAGCTCTCTATCTTTTAATAGGGGTCTCTTTTCTGCATTTAGGGTTTGGAATTGGAATTCATGTCATATAGGTCCAATCTTGTTAACTAGGTCAAAAATCAAAATCAAAAAGGGAATTTAATGATTAGCTTGCACTTATTTTTCACATGGTTTAATGCATTATGTGAGTTGTCATTTGGATTATTTGTTGGTTATTATTGCTCCTAACAATTGATTTTCATATCTAACCCTAGGGTTTGCATAAGTTGAATATACATTGCATATCTTGTTTGTTTGTTTGCTTGTCTTGCTTGTTGGAGAGTTCGTGGCTTGCTTTCATGAAAAAGCTCAACAAAAGAAATAATAAGGTAAAATCTATAGTTATTAAAGGACAAGCTCTAGTATACTTTAGTTTACTTGAATTTTTTTTGTCAACTTCACATTTACTCACTACTTTCTAAGTATTTGCAAAAAGAGTAGTCCACTAGTAACCACACTTAAGAATTCTATGATATTGAAGATGGATCAAGCGAGAAAATGAACGATGGAGATTAAGCAGAAAGATATGAAGGATGAAAATTAAATAATACATGATGTCTATATAAGAGACAAGTGATTCATTATATCATATCTTGAGACCTGATGCATACATGAAAATTTTATGCATGAATGATCAATCTAGTTAATGACAGGATTGAGCATATTTCTGGAGACATTGCTGAGCAGATAGAGGAAAGAGTATTACCAAGTAGAACGAGTATGAAGAATGAGATGAACCAAAGGGAAAAAATTGATCAGATGTATTATGTACTTAGAATAGATCTGAATATCTGCAAATCAAAATTGTATTTGAATTAGATCATTACTATATGAGTTTAACCATTGTTATAGATAAATCTCTTAACCGAGTGGGATAGTGAGTCCTTATTGTAACATTCAAAGAATGTTTATTGTTTTCTTGTTAACCCCATAGTAAATGCATGGTAAAGAGAGAACTATTAGTTTTAAATCCTCTAACCAGGTCACATTTAACAATGTGCATTGTAACCTTTAATAGGGTTGGCTCTTCACCGAGCTCACTTTAGAAGAGTGAAAATATTTTAGGTTATTGGTCCCAGCTGGTTTTTACCTTAGCAGGGTTTCCACATTAAAAATCTATGTGCCAATGTACATGAATGTTGTGGATTGTTATTTTACTTTACACTTTATTTTATTGACCTAGATTAGTAATCATAGTATTAATTTACTGATACTCGGTAAACACTATTGATGAAATTTTAAGCTTCCAGAATACATTTTCACCAAGTTGAATTATATGATTGAATTTTATTTGGTATACATATGGAGAAATTTGGGACTGTAGGATAATTTGTGAGAAAAATGATTCTAACTGATTCACCCCCTCCCTCTTAGTTATTCTAACAATATGTTCAGAAAACTCCCAAGAACAAAAAGGTAAAAAGCATTGCTCAAATGTTTGCAGATGTGAAGACAACAAAGTGGACCGCTGAGGTAGCTACCTATAGGAAAAAAGAGGGGGGACATGAACTTGTAGCTGAGGATTTGGAGGTCACCAAGGTTGAATTGGGGACTATGGACCAAGTAGGTAAAAATCATTTGTTCAAGGAGACAGCCCAACAAATGCTATTGAATTCCTAGAAATATAGTAAAGATAATAAATAGATGAAACAAACAACTGTGTCTCCTTCTTAGTTTATAAATACCTTTTGAAACTTTGATGCTCATTTGATTCAATCCCCACAGGTTTTTATCCCAAACTCTGTTGAAAGTAAAATCTATTGAATCAAGTTCAACGTGGTCGGGTTCTAGTGTCCTTTATTGATGAAGGGATAGATGAGGTGATCAAAAGTGGCCTCAAATACATCAAAGACTCCCAAGTTTTCCTTCATGATACTAAAGCCCTAATGGGGGAGTTGAAAATACAGAGGCAATTCTGGGAGAGAGAAGAGGAGAAATGATTTTGAACTATGACAAAGTTCCTAGAGATCAAAAGGTATGGCTATGTCAAGTTTTGCACAGAAAAGTCTTTGAAGTCCTTTGATGAATCAAATTTCTTTGTATTGAGAAAGAATATAGGCTGGCATATTTGTACAATCAGAAATATTATAATTGAAACTAAAGACTGCAAAGTTGAAGCTAAACAAATTCAAAAGGCTATGTTGAATGAACTGAAAATTATTAATTCTACCTATACCTATTCGACAAGCTATGGAGATCAAGAATTAAAAGGACCTCTGAAAGCTTTTGAAAATACCATGAAAGTAGTCAAGGAGAAGGATAATACAAAAGCTACAGACCTCACACAAATGGCTAAAATTGAGTTTATGCTTTACTTGTGCATCGTTCAATTTATTGGGATAGTAGAAAGAGTCAAAATGTTAAAGTGGAGCAAAGAAGCTTCAATGGCTAGAATCCTAAACTTGAAGATCCCACATTTGTAGGTTTCTAAGGATCTTGTTCAATCACACAAAGAGTGGAAGCCTACTCAATATGTCACTAATGAAGGAGGAAGCCCTTCTAGAAGTGAGGAACATGCCACTAAGAAGGAGCCTAATTTAGATTTTTTTGTTTTCTTTTATTTGCATGCAAACTCTTAAGGACAAGTGTCCTTTTTACTTTGGTTCCATTTTAATAATTGTTTGTTTGAGAGGTCAGGTTTTCAAGAAGAACTCTCGATATGTTTTGATTACATAAAAATGGGTTTTACAAGGAGCCAAAACCTTTAACAAGATTTATATAAATATTCAATAGAGTTCAGCTGAAATTGTGGTGTAGCACCCTCGAAGGAAAGCAAAAAATCCAAGCAGGCTCATAGCCCTACAAAAAAATGAAAAAAACTAAAAACATGAACAACAATAGAAAAAAGAAAGGACCTAGGATAGGAAAGCTACATGCAATTCATCAGGTCTTGTTTCTAGACTACCATAAGTTGCATCTATCCAAGAAAGTTCTTGAGATCTTCAATCTCCTTGTATTCCTTTGGGCTTGACTTCCTAGTGCTAGCATGCGTGTGTTTGCTAGAACCCATGGTTTCCTTCACCTATTTTCCATCTTTATCCCCTTTGTCCTATTCCAGCTTCTCCATCAAGATCTTCACATGATCTTTATATGCCTTTAAGCTTACCAGACATTGCTCCCCAATCGTGTGCATGGTGTCTTCTAGTTTTTTGACTTTGTTGTTCAATATGTGGATTTTCCCTTTAAAATCCTCTTCCACCACCCTATCTTCTTTTTCCTTCAACTTATTTTCCATTTCGCAAACTTTATCCAACATTTCCACATGGACCTCAGATATGCCAACCACATCTTTCATCTCATCCAGATAGACCACAACTGGTTTATCCCCTATGCTTACTTTCTTGATGATGTTAACCTCATCTTTCATGATCTCCATTTCATTTTTACCCTTACCAATATCATTCATCATTTTACCCAAAGTACAGGTGAAATTCATAAGATTATTTTTTCTATTCTTAATGTTATCAAGACCATTAGTATCCTTACCAGTATTCCCATTAATAGGGTTGTCTTCAGCAACATTCTCCATTGTATCTTTTTCCATGCTTTTTACAGTTTCCTCCATAATCTGGTCAACACCCTTCTGCAGATTAGTCTATGTGTTCACCATGGGGGTTTGGTCTGCATCCTTATTGTCTATTTTATCCTCTTTCTTATTATCTTCCCCAATTTCCTCCCTGAATTTATCCTTCATGCTCTGCTCTTTTTCCATATTATCCTTCCCATCCAAGGACAAATCAATTCTTCTTTTTCTAGGGTTTTTTCCTTTCTGGGTCCTCTTGTTTTTTCTACCTACTAACTCCTTATGTTTCCTTTTCTTTGCCTCTTTTTCCAGTTTCTCCTTGTTCTCTTCATCTTCCATCTCCTTCTCAATTTTAGAGTCCTCCACTATGGTCTTCTTCTAGTTTCTCTTGGAAGAAGAACCTTTAAGTGTTGTTTTCTTAGGGGTTTGATACCCTGGAGGATTCCCCTCTTCATCCTCTGTCTCCTCCTCATACATGCTATCTTCCTCTTGCCCTTATTTTTCCTCCTCATCCATCTCATTTCTCTTCAAGAGATGTATCTCCATCTTTTTAGTTTTAAGGAGATCATAAACCAGGAGCATGAGACCCTGGTGAGAAGCATGGTCTCCTTTCAGGTCTTTTTGCAGGCTAGTTATAGTGAAATCCAATGAACTTAAAAGATAGAAAGAGAGACTTATTTAAACATTGTGCCTAAATTTATTCATAAGAATGAAGTGGTGCCCATAGGCTTTGGTAAACCTACCATCAAGCGTAATGTAGCTTATGATCGCAAAGAGAACATACCTCCATGGCCTAGATATATGTTTGGGATTATGGGAGGAGGTGTCCTCCTTCACCAATCCTACCTTTTCCTCCTTAGAAGTTTGAAATTTCTCCTAAGCCTTATTTGAAATGCTTTTGTCTTTGTAGAACTTAATCCCTTCCATTGTCATACCCATTGCCTCAGCGATAATCTCCTCCGTGACTTCTATGAGATGATTACCCACAAGAACCTTTCTATTTTTGCATGTTTTAAAGAATTTCCTTGACATAGTAGGGTTTTTCCCATGTATTCATTCCATCAAAATAGCCATCCCACCTTACTTCAAAATATTCCAAGATTTTTTCTTATCCTTCCACTCCTCATAGTTAGTAGGTTTGAAGTGCTTCTTGATTCCACCCATAATTTCAGGCTGAAGAAGTGTATCAATTTCACTATGATTTATAGTAATGTCATTGTGGATTAAACAAGCCACTTTCAAACTTTCCAAAAACACCCATAATCCATGCCAAATTTGGGTCGTAATCACAAATATGTACTTACTCCAAAAATGGTAATAATGACAGTTCACATCTCGATTAAAAATTTTCATTAAACTTACCATTTAAAAACCTTTTTTGTCTACTCCACAGCTTATTACTATCCATTAATAATTTCTCTTGAAGTGGCATTTCATCCCCATCATCCCATTGAATCATCACCTCCCTTTTGCATGCCATGTTAGCTGCCTAGTTAGCAATTCTATTTGTCTCTTTGTAGTTATGCAATATCACACAAACTTCAAAAGATTGAATTAGGCCTTTATCTTTTTGCATGATATTATGTATAGAATAAGAAGCTTGAGTTTCATTATTTAAACATTTAATTATATTAAGGGAGTCACCTTAGAGCCATAACTTATTACATACCTTATCCCTAGCAAGGATTAGCCCTTGAAAAGTAGCATTAGCCTCAGCGACATGGTTAGTTTGAATTGTTATTGGAATAGCTTTAATTCCCTTGCACACTCCATGTTCATCTCTCATCACTATGACACAGCCATCGACCCCTGGGTTCCCCTTCAACGCACCATTGAAATTGACTTTCATCCATCCTCTAGGAAGGCAATCCCATCTTGCTTCTTCTCTCATAGTCTTGTTCTTACATTTCCTAAAATTTCCTTTAAATTTCCAGTTATTAAAGAAAAGAATATCCTCCACATTTAATGGTTCCATAACAATTTCCCTTAGATACAAGTTTTCCTTGAAAAATCTCTTGATTTTATGGAAGACCTTTTTTGCACTGGAAGATTTATTTTTGAAG
This sequence comes from Thuja plicata, assembly GCA_018584345.1. Lineage (NCBI taxonomy): Eukaryota > Viridiplantae > Streptophyta > Pinopsida > Cupressales > Cupressaceae > Thuja > Thuja plicata. The sequence continues at coordinate 115,745 of MU223788.1, forward strand.
ACTCTATCATTCCTTTCTTTCCAAACCCCCCAACAAACATACAAAATTATGAACTTACACACCTTAACCATAGTTTCATTCTTTTAGGGAAGGTTCCAAGGGTTGAAGAGACTCTGCATATCCTCAGGAATAACCCACTCAATATTAAGGATTTTAAAGCATTTCTCCTAGATATTTCTCACATAGGGACAATGAAGAAATATGTGATTAGCAGTCTCCTCATCTTGATTACATAAGTATCATCTGTTAAATATTATAACACCTCTTCTCTTCAAGTTATCATTTGCAAAAACCCTATTTTGAAGTAAAATACAAAAGAAAACATTGATCTTAGGGGTAAGATCCTTAATCCATGCTTTAGCCCAGCATGGGTCATTAAGATTCTCATATTCCTAGTGGTACAGATAAGAGATAGTAAAGTTCCCATAAGGGCTATACTTTCATATAATTTCTTCTTCTTCCTCAATCAAAATAACATAATTTAGAATTTTATTGAGTTGTCCCAAAGAGTTATCAACAATAGATAAGTCTTGTAATACCCACTCATATTTTTCTTTCTAGTTTGTGATGTCGTACTCTTGTAGGCATTGGTTTCAGTTGATTGGCCGAATTCTTTTAGGATACTTTCATTAGAGCCACTATTATTTTAGTTGATGGTGATTATTGATTATGATGTTATGGATATTATCAGGATGTGATGATTTATGTCTTGATTATGTTGTACTTACCACATACTTGCATGTGTATGGTTATCATCCTATTGTATATATTTGCATGTTGTTGTGGTAGAGGACAAAGATGCAGTTACTTGCTTCGGCGAGATCCACACGTTCAACCGATCCCTATCATTGGTTGTGATATTATATTATGTATATACATGCGTGTTCTTTGATGACAGGATTGTAGGTACAGGGCATCGTCTTCCCTGAATTGGCAGGAGTGAGCGTGCCCATAAATATTCATCTCAATGGTAAAGAGGGGGGGTAACATACAGATCCAAAACCCTAACCTAAGCCTAATCATCCTAATGTTGGATGAGTTTCAGTATGACTACCTTATCCAGATTCATCTAGGTTGACAAAATTCTAATACCCTCTCTCCTGAGTATGTATGTGTTTTGCATGTGTTTGCTTTCAGGTGATTTTTAGATTATTGAGTGGTTTTCCATATTCTATTATTTAATGGATTATAGTTGAATTAATTATTTAATTATATCCTAAGTTTATTTGAAATAATTAATTAAATTGAAATATTTGAATATTTTGATTTAATTAAATATTTAATTAAAAACTATAGTAAATGTGCTTATATGATTAATTAAATAATTAAATATTTGGTTG
>MU223788.1:117223-141699 GCA_018584345.1 Thuja plicata
TTAATTTGGATTTACTTTCAATTTTAAGTTGAGTTATTTTAGGGATTGAATGGGGAGTTGTCATGAGGGGTTGCACAATTAGGGGAAGTTGATTCTCTTTAGGAGAATTCTCCTCTCATTTCCCTCACAACAAGTTTTTGGATTTGGAGAGCTCTTGGTGATTTTGGGATTTTTGAAGGATTGTGGATTGTTGTGGATTCTTGTTGCTTTGAAGTTTTCAGAATTTTTCTTGCTTGTGTGTATGCTCAAATCTTCATAGTTGTCAGATCTGTGGTTGAATTGTGCTTGAAGGGTTTCAAATTTTCTTCCATCTTCCAAGCTACATTCTTCCATTTCTAGCATTGGAATCAAGGTAGGTTTCATTTGCCATGTATGGTTTCAATTTTATAGATCTGAGGTTTTCAATGTTGATTTAGTGCATGTTCATTATTTTGGCTTTTAAATAGCTTATTGTTGTTTATAGATTTTGGGTGTTTATAAAAACCCCATATCTGAATTTCTTTCATTCTATGTATTCTTAGCATCATAGGGTTATGCTTTCAAAATTTTGGGAAGAAATTCCCTCTAGATCTCTTAGAAAATGAAAAATTAATCATTTTTATAGTTGAACTATACAGGAAATTAAATTTATGGTTTATTAATATTTTGATGTTTTCGGGGTTTATGAGAAGCTTGGATCTATCATTTTTATGTTTATATGTTTCTTAGCATAGTACCCTTATGCTATCAAAAATTTTGTGAATAGATCTCTCATTAATCTCCTAGAAATAAAAAAATAAATAAACTCTATCTATAGTCCTAACTATAGGAAAAAATAAATTATTTAGTTCCTAGGTATTTTCATTGTAAAAATTAAATCATTTAAAAAAAATGACTCTCTGTAAAAATACAGACTGGTGGATTAAAAAATTAATTTACCCAGAATGGAAAGAAAATGGAAAAGACAAAAAAAAATAATCTTCCTTTCTAGTTTTCCATTTTCGAATTTTATTAATTTTATATATATATATATATATATATATATATATATGTCAAATTGAAATCAAATTTAAAAAATAAATAAATAAATAAAATATGCAAAACCATGGGTTTGACCCAGCGGATTTTCTTTTTAAAAGAAAATTTAATATAAATTATTTTTTTGTTTTGGGGGGGGGGGGGTACCCAACCCCACCAACACCGCGGTTACTGCAGAGGCAGTACCATGATGCCAGTGCAGCCAGACTGCTCCGGTAGTACCGCACTACTACTACACCATGGCTGCTAGCACAGCTGACTGCCTTGGGCAGCGGTGCGCTTGGGGAGTAAGGAGGGGGGTGCGTGGGGCCCACCCTCCCCAATAAAATCGTTACTTTGTTTGTTTGTTTTTTTAAAACATTTTTAAATTGTAGACTTTAATATTATTTTATTTAATTTTTTTTTAGTTTTTAATTAATTTAATTAGATTTAATTATTAATTAAATTAACTTTTGTTAATAGTTTTAATTATTATGTTAATAGTTTTAATTTGTATGTTAGTTATTAACTATATCTAATTTGTAAGTAATTAATTTGCTTTTATTAATAGATTTAATTTAAAACATATTAAGTATTAATTGTATTTAGTATATTAATTATTTGGATCCTTCCTTTGTGCATTTGAGAATAAAAGGGAATGTCTTATTTATCCCTCCACTCTAAACATTAAATGTAAGGTGATAAGTGATTTGAGTATCAAAACACTCTTATTCCAAAAAAATCATTTTCTACCTTACAATGTCATGCAAATGTTTTAGTTTGCTATTTAGACGTTGCCATCCATTCACCACCAATAGTACTCAGCTGGGTAAAATCAAGATTTCTTTCCACATAAGCTGATATAAAGCATGCGTTTTCATTTTACGAGCGTTGAAGTCATTTGACTTGGCATTTGGAAGACATGAAAACCCTAGTAGTTATACATTGTGTCTATTTAGAGAATTAAAACGTCATGCCTGTTATGCCCTGCATACCCGTCCCTACATTTTGTGGGGAAAATGTTGGGTTCCCCTTTTTATTTTTTCCCTTGCCTTGTTTTCTTTTATTTTCCTTGTTTTCCCTCTGGGTTTTTCTTCTGCAAGGTTCATTTTGCCTTCTACTTTTGTCTTCTTGTGTCTCTGGGACTCGGTCTCGGAGTTTGTTCTTTCAGAGTCAAATTTTGGACTCTGGGATTCTTCACCACGATGTCTCCTTTCGCAACGAGGTATCGTTGAGTGGAATCCCCAGGCCCGGAGTTCAAAGGTCCACCTGTTCCGGTGTCCGCGGAGAAGAATGTAACTTATTTTTACCCTAGGCGTATAAATTGAAGTTACATGCCATTGTCATAGTTACCGCGATCAAAATACTTGTGCATTCAGAGCGAATTAGGGTGAATTAAGGCGGTTTAAACTGCTTTTGCTCCCATGCATAGAGGCTGATTACCAGTGGTTTATGGTGATTGTTCACAGTGATTCTCAAGTCTGACTCATTGCAGGGTGATTCCAATGCCCACCTTCTCAGTCGTTTCCACATTTCAGGCAGGCTCTTTGCTCTGGTTTTGTCATTTTTGTTTAGGTTTTCTGGTTTTGGCTCTTCTATTTTGTTCTTGTTCTAGTTTTTTGTTCTTTTCATCTATTTTTGTCTGTCGTGTCTTGCCACACCTTGTGGCACTGTTCTTCCCATTGCCTCCCATTGGTGGTTTGGCAATCGTAGAGGGTTGTCCACCCTCTGCATAGTTGTAGTGTAGGTGGTTTTTGTGCGTTCCACATGGTGTTGGCTGTCAGTGCACTGTGTAAATTATGTAAGTTATGTATATATCCCTCGACTCTATTATATATTTGCTTTATACTTGTTGTATATTCTGTGTATATCCTTCTAGCTTAGTGTCAAGCCCACCATGCTTTATCTATATTTCTTGAGTGTTGGACTCGCTCACACGACGGAATACTACCTGGTTGGAACTCAACTCTTGGCTGGTTTCAACCATGGCGGTTTCCTTCTCCATTGTCCAATCAGTCTTTATGGCGAGTTTAATTCCCATGTGTGTATTCAAGTCCGTCCAAGTGGCTCCCTCTTCATGCACATTCAGACAGTTGGCATCTTTGTCACCATAACTCCTATTTATTACATAGCAATGTGGCACTTACGTAGGCCTGAAAGCTCATCTTTCTATCATGTCACCTAACGGTTATTTTTTCAGACTCTGGGTCCTTCGTCCTTGATCAACCTATACCTCAGTTTCGTCAAGTGTGCTAAACTCCCCGGACCCAGATAGGGGTTAAATGCCTAAGTCTACATTTTGTGCATATCTTTTCTGCATTTTGACGTAAACTAACTTTTCAGGTGAAGTACATGATGCAGTGGTAAGATCTCTGAATCCCAGAGCAATAACTATCTTATATGAATTCTGACGGTGGCCTTTCTTTATAGGTAGCTTACATCACACTTTCACCATGTCAGAGGCATCCACATCTTCTCCACCTAGGAGTCTAGATGTCCCCACGAAAGCCACTAGGGAGGCTGTCACATCTAAGAATGAGAGGGCCCTAGAAATGCTTCCCCTCACCATGAAATATTTGAAGGAAAAAACTATTAGAGGGTCAAAGTTTGAATCCAATGTTTAGTTGATTACCAACACCAACATCGGAATGTGAGCAGAGATGCAGGCTCTTGTCAAAATGATGTTCATCCAATGAACGGCTTGGGACCAATTGGCCATCAGTGTCGGAGATTCTAGGATTCTAAAGGATGCTTGCTTCCCATGCTCTATGCAAGCCCTAGAATTTATTCTCACCCTTGCCGCACACTACAACTCCTCTATTCGGGCCATCATGCTCGCCGACCCGGTCCTAACCGGATATCCTACACCAATGGTGTCTTTAGACACCGCAACTTTTTAGGCAGGTCTGGGGATTCCCCAATTTGATGGGGCAGATATCGTCACTCGATTTGAGGCCTTAGGACAATTTATGGAGCTGGAGATCATGGCCCGACAGTATTTCAACAATAATTGGCTCAAAGTGCCAAAGAAAGATTCCAAAAGAATGAACTGGAAGTCCCCCAATTAGAGTTCAAGAAAAGTATACAGATGGGGATCATAGCATTATGCAGGATCTTTGGACAACTCCATGCCTGGGAATTCTCAGGATGGATGTATTACTTCCTATTGGGTATTACTACCGGTGAGCAATATTTTGATTGGGCCACTATCACTCGAATCATGTGGACTCCTAGTTCCTCCAGGTCACCTGGACCTCCAAATTCTACATGACATCTTATGTTCTCTGGGTCCTAGCACAAAAACCTCCTGTCACAAATGGGCTACTCACATTAGGTGTACTTGGGGTCAGCCCAGGCCAAAAGGCTCCATTGGATTATTTCTCACAAATCCAATGGGAGACCATTTTCCCCAGCTTCTACCGGGTGAATGATGCCTTCATTTAATATAATCTTCTTACACCTACCCGGGATGCTGGGTACCGCCTCTCTAAGGAGGAAATGGATTTGGTCAGAAGTTATGGCCATTACTATATTCAGTTCCAATAGCATACTTACATTCAGGTGACCAGTTTTTCTGGGAAACCCTATTTGTTGCCCAAACATTGTGGGAACAAAATAATTCTCTTGGAATACTGCCGGCAGCTCTTGGAACTGCATGCCCTCTTCATAGTGAAGAAGGTAACAAATGTCCCATTCCCAATCATCTATAGGAACTATTCTTGTAGTCTGGCCATAGAAAAGGAGGTGAACAATGAGCTTAAAAGCTTGGGCTTAACAGAATTCTATCTGGCGTGGAAGAACTGTGATCTGCTAGGCAAAATCACAATAGCTCTTCCCCGGGCATCAGAGCCCCATAAATTTCACATGGAGGACTTCTGGGAAGATTTCCAAGATGAATTTGAAGTCCAATGTTGGCACTTTATCCAGATGACAATGGGAATGATGGAGAGGCTTAAGCTTCCAAAATTTCTAGATGATTTCTCAGACACCAGGTCCACGGTGGACCCTCAGTATAAAGAAAAGGGAGTAGACAAGATGGCTCTCCCTCGAGTAGATTGGAACACCCAAGAGGGGCCAAAAATTGAGGACATCACCCACGACATGGTTGAATGTAGCTATGCATACTTCAAAAGAGCATGTCTAAGAAGCACGCGCAGGGCTGGCCCATCAGTATGAGGCTTGAGATTTGGGGCTGGAACCTCCTCGCAAGGGGAGGATAAAGGAAAAATAATCATGGGGACCCCATCGCGAACCCCATCTGGGGGCCCCATAATAGAATAAGTATAACATACACTGGCAGCCACCTAGCAAATAAGAGATAAGTTAATCACATGGTTTGCCACCCTAGTGCTCATGACCAAGCTTGTTCATCCTCCCTCTTCCCCGTCACTAGAAGCATTGATGGTCCAAGCGACTGGGGGTGGAGCAGAAATGGAGCAGGTAGCTATGATGGATGCAGGGCCCCCTTTGGTAACCAGGTGAAAGAAAAGGAAGTCCAACCCTATGCCAAAGGTGGAGCTAGAACTTGGGATGCCAAGCATCCCAGAAGTACAAATTCTCTCTTTCGACTCTTTGGAGCTGGACAAAGAACCTAAGAATGTCCCAGAGAACTCCCCTCCATGTGATGAATTTGATGATTTTTTTGGGACTACTAAATTTGGAAACTTGGCGGGAGATAGCGAGAAGGCAGCTGAAGGGATAGTTTCTCAAAAGGAAATGACGCCTCCCCTTGAAGGGAGCATCCCAGAGAAAGAGCCTGCACAAGAGCAGGAAGCCTGGGCAGAAGAGGAAAATGAGCAAGAATAAGTAAAGATTTCCAAGGTCCCAAAAATACAAGTTACAAAGGCCGTGGAAGGCAGGCAAACACAAGATAAACAAATGGCATTGGTTGGGGAAACTGGACCTACGGGATCAACCATGACCCCTACTTCCATGTTCCAAACGCTGCCTCCAAAAGTAACATTTGGGGAGGTAATTATGGCTGCCCAAACTCTGAATCTTGGCCCACTACCTCCACCATCTCCAGAGAAGACATTGATTGGGGAGAGAATTCCAGCATTAGAAGGTAATGAAGAGGAGCCGCGGGATGCTGAATAGAACCCTGGAGAAACAAATGTTGATTCTAGCATTGTCAAAGATGTGGGCATCAGGGAGAAAGACACAAGTACCGCCAGGGAAAGAATTGTCAGGGAGCCCAAAAATGTGGAGTCAGAAATGGCTCAATATACTGAGGGGGTGCAAAAGGATCCCAGGGAGAAATTACAGGAGCAAATTCTGGCTACAAAGCCACCCCTACCACCACAATGGTTAGTGGAGTCCTGCAAGAGGAAGGCCCCTACAACACCCAAAGCTCACCTCTCCTTGGAAGAAATGATGTCCCAAACGCAGAATCCTCCTAAGGCCAAGAAGGCCCAGATAGTCCATACTACTCAGACTGAGCTAGGTGGAGAAATAGTTGTGGTGATCGCAACGCCTTCCCCAAATGCATATGAAGTGCTGACTAAGGCTGATGAATATTCTATCACTGAGATATCACTAGGGAAGAGAGGGAAATAAGGTGAACTAGACCTATTGAAAGAAGCGGCCAGGGCTGTGGAGGCTCATTACGAAAAGGAGGCCTAGAAATTTATGGCAGAGAAGGAGAAGAATGCAAACTTCATGGGGCTGCTGAAAGAGATGGCACAACCTATTAATATCATTCCCCTAGACACCTCCACATCCAACGCACTGCTCCCTCAGGGTGACATTGATGCATTACAGACGATGAAAAGAAAGGCCCAGGCAGTCGACGAATGGGTTACCTTGCAGGTTGGAAATGTTTGGCACTTCTTAGTTTCCATGCTCCCAAATCTATATGTGGCCAGAAATGTCTTACACTAGGATGAAACTACCATCTCCATCTGGGAAGGAGATATTGAAAATTATGTAGCATGGAAGGCTGAGTTAGAAGAACTCATTAGCATCAGAGAGGAAGTCATTTTTGAAGCCAAAATTTTGGGAGAGGAGTCTTTTGACTTTGTCTGGACCTAGCACTCTAGGCTTGACCTCACATTGGAGGTAATCAAGCAACTGGTAGGAGCTGTGCATGACAAAATGCAAGAAGTCTAATATTCTTTCAATTTATACAAGTCTTTCATCTCAAAGGTCTCTGGAGTGGACCCCTTCAGCACAGAAACATGTACTCTGAAGGATTATGTCATAGGGAAATTTGATGAGCTGATGGAGTCTAGGTATCAATCCCCAGAGGGGATAGATGGGGCCAAAATGACAAGGATAACTCACATGATACTTCAGAGTCATGATGCGGAAAAAATGGTTGTAGAGTTCAAAGCAAATGCTCCAGACCTGGGTGAGTAGGTTGACATAGCCAAGTACTGCTGGGCCAGCCTTAGGGATGTCGAGAAGGATGGAATCTCCCAGCTCTTGCAAACCTTCAATGATGTTAAGGAATAGTAAAATCCTCCAAGTTCCAAAGATAATTGTCAGTAGATACTTTTTGTATTTATTCATTCTTTGGGAGTAAAGTTTTTGGATCGCGGAATCCCAAATCTCATATTTTGATTCCTTTAAAGTGACCCACATCCTGGTTCCCAAGGCCGATCAGTCACTTTCAAGGTAGTTAATAAATATGTCAGAGAGTGGGTAACTCCAGCAGGGCACGTCGGCTCAATGGGATGATTTTGACAAGTGGTCTTCCTAAGGTGCCGCTTCAACGCAACACCTGGCACATCAAAGACAGGGAGCCACTTTCCCATTAATGGGGCATGTAACCTCAATCCCCGGTGGATCAGATTTCTTCCTTCTCTTTACGACTCTCTTATCAACACCGATTCTTCAACTCTTCTTTTCTTGTCTTATTCTTCTGACATGTCATACCTTCTCCATCTCGAGGTCTTTTATAGCGTGGTGTAGGTAGTACCGGCCATAAAAAATTATATTATATTATTTATATGTAAAATAAGTTAGGTTGGTTTTAGGTCAAAAGTTTGTGTATAAATAATAAGTCTGACCTCATTTCAAGGGTTAGCAAAATTGATGATTTTTTAGTCCATAGCTATAGCATTTTCATTCTCTCAGTTCTTAGTTGCAGAGCTCAATGCTCCTTAGTTGTTAAAATCTCTTAGTAGTTAGATGCTCCCCTGGACCCACCATTCTTATACGCACTAGTGCTTGCTGGAAATATGTTATTGAAGAAGGAAGGGTTCTATCAATGATGTTGTTAGCATTTTGATCTCCAGATTAATGATCTTTTGTGCTCTATGTTCTTTATGTCCCTTGCTTTGATATTTTAAGTAGATTAGAGACCTTCTTTTCCTTGTTATTGATTAAATATGAACTGATGGTTCCATATTTCTTCAGTATTTAGTGTATCATGTTAGAGCTTGGTTAATGTTTTGAATGTTTGGCATAACTATAGGTAGATGAAGTATTCCTAACCCTACAGTATCTTTTGAAGTTTATTTGGTAAAGTTAACAAATGTTTGTAGGAAACCCCACTTACCAAGATCCCCAAAAAGGATGAGCCAAGATAACCAACTATCCCCTCGAAAAAACAGTCACACTCCCAACTAAGCCTCACACTGTCGAGACCAGACTCTCAGGTGCTTGGAGGCCTAAAGAATCTCATTTCTCTGGATGACCTTTACAGGCAAAGTTGGCTGGTGCCCAGGTTCCCGGTGACAACTTACATCTGTTGGCGAACCCAGTCACAAAGTCCCGTTAATAGAAACTGGCGCTAGGAGGGCATGTGCTCGTCCCCTTCTGAGGATCTTGATTTCACACTGCCTGAGGGTTCCCCAAGTAGTAGTTTTAGGAGGCAAGCTTTTAGTGGGATTGGTTAATTCTCACCAACAAAATTTGAAAGAGTCCTTAGATCTTCCCCCAACCCTAGAAGGTTTGTCGAACTCGAGCTTCCCTCTTGAAAGAAAAGGACCCCAAAGATCAAACACCCAGCCACCCTTATCTGGGGAGCTAGCACATCTCAGAACACTTATATTTCCCAAACTATCTCGAGGAGCAACCCTCAACCTATTCAGAATCTAACACCCTTTATGACTGCATATTATGGAAATATCGGGTCCCCGATGGGAACTTTTCTAGGTGTAGCCAATGACTTACCTTCACACCCAGAAAATATTTGTCCCCAATATGAGCATTTAGGCTCACAAACTGTAGAAGAACATCTGTAAGCATACAAAGATTCCATGAACTAACACCAGATCCAACATCAAGACATTGTGACCCGGATGTTCCCTCTGTCCCTAGGAGAGAATGACCTAAACTGGTACCTTAACCTTCCTGCCAACTCCATCAACAGTTGGAAGGACATGAAGGATGCCTTTCTGGAATCCTTTCATATACATGTGGACCCAGCGTGGTCCCACAACTAGTTCATTTCCATTAGGAAGGAAGTGAATGAACCCCTTGCAGCATTCAATCACCGATTCCAACGCACCTTGAAGCAGTGCACGGGTCCCTTCATCCCATCCCCGGAAGTAACCATACAGACATATCTGAATGTGATGGACCCTTTTGTTGCCACTCTCCTATGAAGAACTACCACCCTGGTTGATCAGGATACCTTGGCAAAGGTTTACATCCTAGCCTTGGAGTTGTCTCACAGATTGAACAAATCCCCGGGCGGGATTGGGCAGAGCATGCAATTTAGCATGATACCCGGCATAACCTCTTACGCTAGAGGATACAACCCCAATCAGGCAATGGGCGCCCCTGCGATGGAACCACCCCCACCACCACCAATTGACCAGCAGGCCCAGTACATATACCCATCTCAAGTTCAGACAATACTGGGTTTGGAATCCTTTCCCTAGAACCAACCGTAGCAAATACAACCACAAATGCAACCTTCTGGAGTGCCTTTTTTCCAGTCGTAGGCGGCTGGAGGACTGCCACCCTCGAATCTAGTGAATGATGTCACTTTCCTTGGAAACAAACAACAACAACCGTCACATTGTGATGCGAATACCTAGTTTCTCGCCGAAGTTGAATACCTCCAGCGAATGTTGTCTACATTGATTATGGACATGGGTCAACTGAAGGTGGGGTCCTTTGCACCCCACAGCACCAATTCCTAGAGAGGGAATATTTTCTCTGGCCAATGAAACAACAATACCAGAGGAAGGAACTAAAACAACGGGCCTCGGCCTAACCAAAAACAATGGAATAACAATGATAACACTGGAGGTCCTCCTCTGAACCAAAACACCAATTAGGGTAGCACTAGACCATCCCATTTCACACCAGTCACAGACTTCCAACCCATGACCAACTGGTGTAGATTGCACAACACAGAATCTTTTAATGAGGTGAATTGTGCCACATTGGAGAAGGTCATCATGATTTCCCAGCTGGACAAACAACAAGTGTCTGATCCTACTCCCCCAGAGCCTCCTATACAAGAGTTCACTCATGACGCCTTCACCTGTAAGACCATCTTCTTTAGAATAGACAAAGAAGATGAAGAAGAAACTGAATTGTAGGGGTTCTTTAATGAATCTATTCTGGCCTTTGAGGATAATGCCTTCACCAACCCATGGACTCCTTACAACACTTAGAGTTAGACTGGTAAAGGACCAGTTAACACACCTGTGCCTCCCAAAGGCACCCCTCCTAGGGACAACATGATTGATCAATCTATCCGTCCAAAAGGATCTAGATCTAACCAAGCTAAGGACCCAACCGAGGGAAACCACCTATTTTTGGGAGGGAGGTTTGACATCACAAAGGCATTAGAACAAACCACCACCTCCGTGACCTTGATGGAGGTCTTGCTGAACTGTCATAAGTAGAAGAAGTCTCTTTAAAGCTCTTGGGAAACCTGGAAGCTGTTAGCCGCCCACCCAAGACTGTCACTTTTGATGATGCAAAAGTGACTGTCTTCTAAGGTAATAATGAGGATCCTCCCTTCCTGCTTGGATTGAATATACAAGGGAAGAATATCCATAATTTATTGGTAGACTCTAGAGCCTCAGGAAACATCATGCCTTTATCTATATGCCAGAAGCTTGGATTCTTTCCTACCCCATCCAACGACATAGTAATCCAACTGGATAAAACTACTGTGAAAATGGTTGGTGAGATGAAGAACATCTGGATTTAGCTCATCCAAGACCCCAGGATAACAAGCATAATTGACGTCCAAGTGGTGGACATCCCAAAAACTTATAGGATGTTATTGAGTCACAATTGGTCCAAGTCCTTGAACAGATATTTCTCGACTGACTTTTCCCACTTGTGGCTCCCTAGGGAGGGAGAATCTAACCAAATCCAAGTTGAAAGTGAACCCAGGATGAAAGAGTCCCTCATTGAAGTGGGGAGGGTAAATGAATTCCTCTTCTCTAAGAATTCCCCCAGAGTGTACCGACCCCTAGAAATCTTGACATCCAATTTCACCCCTGGGGAAGATCCCATAATTTCCCAGAGAACCCAGGACCTGGATGAAAAATTGAGGAGTGAAGTTAATTCACAAGGAAGCACAAGAACCCCTGCCACACTCTTATCCAGCACTTGGTGTCGGGTTCACTATCAAAAACATTCAGAATTGTAGTTTGAACCTTTCTTTGTTGTTGCAACCCGACACATCTATACCCTTTGGGAGAAGAGAAGTAAAGCAAGTATACCTAGGCCCAGCAAGTTGTCCAGCAACATCCCTATGGTGTTTCTGGCTCTAGCATCTCAATCACCTATCTCTCTAGAGGAAAACCTCACTCACATACCATCAATGCCGGAGGAAACTCCTCCCAAACATCCCAAAGATAATCCAAAGACCACTTCATTTTCCCAGCCCCAGACAAAAAATGATGACTTGTGGACCTTGAAGTTTGACGAGTCCCAATCCAAACAAGGCTGTGGGTCCAAAGTGGAACTGATCAACCCATGAGGGAAATCTTTCCGTACATCTTATAGGCTACAGTTTAACTACACGAACAATCTCATAGAGTATGAGACCTTAGTCCTCAGACTCCTATTTGTAATAAGCAAGGGAATCACTCACCTTCAGGCCCTAGGTGATTCAGAATTGGTCGTCAAGAAAGTCTAGAGTCAATACACCTGTCATGATAAAAGGATGGCTGCATACCACAACTAGGCGTGGAGCCTCATAAAATATTTTGATGCCTTTTGCATTGTAATTATTCCCCAGAGACAAAACTATGTCTGGGATGCCCTTGCTATCGCTCCTAGCACACTTGAGCCCATGGCTGGCTCCCGAATCTAGAATTTTTTTTTTGAGATGGTCCCCACCCCATCCATACCATACAATGTCACCCATTTTTAGGTTTTTGAGGATGACCAACATATCCTGGCCTTCATGGCCAGTGTCAGTGTCTTTGAAGGCCAGATAGTGGAGGAAAGAGACCACGACGATATTGGGCAGGGTGATGAAAATGATGGGATCATGGATTTACCAACCAACACCATCCCCAAGGGAATGGTCGAGCTTGAACAAATCTTTGACTGAGACCCTCGAGGTTGGGAAAAGATATCATCCTTCCCTGAGGGAGGAAAATTTGAGAAAGTCAACATCGGCTAGCCTGGTGAAGAAAAGATGATACACATTGGCACCTCCTTCTCCCCAGAGGAAAAGGAGAAGATTCTCGCAGTTCTCCTAGAATATATTGATGTGATTACATGGGGATATGAGGATTTGAAAACCTATGATACATCTATTATGACTCATGCCATCCCACTCAAACCTGATGTTAAGCCTTTCTGACAAAATCAATTACTGGTCAACTCACTGATCAAGCCTCTGATCCATCAAGAGGTTCAGAAACTACTGTCAGCCTGAATAATCTTTCCAATCCAGCATACTACATGGGTTGCCAACCTGGTCCCTGTGAGGAAGAAAAATGGCGATATCTACCTTTGCGTGGATTTTTGTAATTTAAACACAAGGCCTCCAAGAAAGACAATAACCCTCTCCCTTCATTGGATGAGGTACTGCAAATAGTAAATGGATCACAAATGATGTCTTTCCTCAGCGGGTACTCTAGATATAACCAGGTCATGGTTAAACATGAAGATAGAAATAGAATGGCGTTCACCACCAAGTGGGGAACATTTGTATACCAGAGAATGCCCTTTGGCTTGATCAACATAGGGGCCACATTTTAGAAGACCATGGACATTGCATTTGAAGGCCTAGTAAATTGGTGTATAATCATCTACATGGATGATTTGACCATCTTTTCCTAGGACAGGCGTGATCATTCTGCCCACCTCGCCCAAATCTATGAAAGATGTCGCCGGTTTGGAATATCCCTCAACCCTAAGAAATGTATATTTAGGGTCACCAAAGAGAAGCTGCTTGGGTACATTGTCTTTGAGAAGGGTATATCCATCGACCCTGAGAGAGTCGAAGCACTGCTAAACTTACAAATGCCTGGTAGAAAGAAGGAAATGAGATCTTTCTTTGGGAAGATCAATTTCGTTCGACGATTCATCACTAGATTCACCGAAATTGTGAAGCCACTCAATGACACGATGAAAAGAGATAAAAAAATTGAGTGGAGTCCAGAAGCAAAGTGGGCATTTGCCTAGATTAAACAAACAATTATGGAGGCGCCAATCCTGGCTAGTCTAGACTATTCCCTCCCTTTCCACATATATTCCATTGCTTTGCCGCATTCTACCATAGTAGTCTTCACCTAGAAGGTTGAGGGGGAAGAATAACCCATAGATTTCATGAGTTCCCCCTTAAAAAATGCCAAATTCTGGTATTCACCATTGGAAAAGTAGGCCTTTTCTCTTGTCCGTACCATAAAGAAATTCTGGCACTATATTCTCTGGAGCAAGGTGTATGCTATCATCCTGGACCAGTCAGTGAAATCTCTGCTGATGCAGAGTGAATTAGGCAAAAGATGGGGCAAATGGATGGCCATCCTCCAAGAATATGACCTAGAAATGTAGCCCATGAAGATAGTCTGAGGCCAGGGACTATGCAGAGCGATAGCAGAAGGAACTCCTGAGATTGAATACAAAACTTATACAGTGGATTCCATCACTCACGATCCATGGTACACAGATCTAGTGTACTTTTTATTGAATAATAGATGTCCAGAGGGATTGCCTCTAGATAAACGTCGCACCCTGTGATTGAAAAGTGAACACTTCATGATAAAAAAAATGGCACACTTTTCTACAGGAATTATGAAGGGGTGTACCTCCGGTGCATTGATAGGATTCAAGCTACAAAGATGATCAATGAATTTCATGGGTAGTTTGGAACCGGGCATGGCTCAGCTGATGCCACTACCCACCAAATCCTCTAGGCCAGATACCATTAGCCCTATATCTTTAAGGATGTCTACACTCACGTCAGGAAGTGCCACACTTGGCAGACTGTGGCACACTATGAACGGAACCTGGCTATGCCTCTGCAGCTGGTTTTCAAAGCTAGACCCTTTGCCCAATGGGCATTTGACTTTATCAGGGAAATCAACCCCAACTCATCTACCAACCACCGATACATCTTGACTATCACTGATTATTGCACCTGGTGGTCTGAAGCCATAACTTGTAAAAATAACACGACAGATTTAGTTATCAAATTCCTAGAAGAAAATATCATCACAAGATTTGGAATGCCCTTTGCTATAGTTTGTGACAATGGTCCAGCATTTTCTTTGGCATAGTTACTCGAATGGACCTACAACAGAAAGATCATTCTGAAGTTCTCCAACAACTATTACCCTCAGGGGAATGGCATTGTTGAATCAACCAACAAAAACCTACTGGAAGTGATCAAAAATCTGTTAGAACAGCATCCCCGGGACTGGCATCAAAATCTTAGGTTATCTCTTTGGGTGGATCACATCCAAATAAAGGAAACCCTGGGGACATCCCCATTCCATCTATTTTATGGCCAGAATATGGTGTTCCCTATTAACCTATAGATCCCAGTTTTATAGTTTATGCACGAATTTAGCAACCGAGACAACATCGTGGAGGTCCGACTCCTGAACCTAGTGTGAATAGAGGAACAAAGAGACGCGGCCCTTGAACATTTTGCACATCACCAAGAAGTAGTGAAAATATGGTTTGACCAAAGATCCCAATATAAGGCCTTTCAATTATTTGACTTAGTCCTCTTGTGGGACAAGGCCCGGGAAAAGAAAGGAAAACACACCAAATTCCAACGGCTCTAGCTTGGACCATATCTGATATCTGAGATCTGCGGGGAAAATACTTATCGCCTCAATACTCTAACCAGAGAAGGTGTCCCATTTCCCATCAATGGACAATTTCTCAAACACTTATTCGAATGAGGTGAGTTTTTCCCAAAGTTGTATTTTATGTAAAGTTCTGCTTGTAAATATTTCTTCCTGGTATCCATTTTGGGGTGCCTTGCCTTGTAAATAGTTTTGTTGGTCACCCCCTGGGGTAGCCTTTCTCTTGCTTTTTGTTTCCTCTTGGGTTTCCCCTTTTTTATTTTCTTCTTGTCTAGGTTCCCAGTGTTTTGTCCCCCTTTTGTAGACTGGTATGCTTCGCATAACATCTAGTCTCTGGGATGGCACCTTTTGCATAATGGTGAACTTGGAATCTATAGTTAGCATGGCAGAATTGGTCCACACTCTAGAGTTATTTTGTAAGTCTAGCAATAATCTATGAGTAATCTTTGTCAGATTCATCTCCTAAAATTTAAAAAATTAGTTAAATCAAAATCAAAAGGAACAACTAATCAGACACGCCGAGGGTAGATTAGTCGCACTGGTTTGTTGGTCCAAGTCTAAAAACCATTTAAATTCTTTCTAGGTCTAAAATTTCTCTCTATTTGGAAATTTGAAGTGGGAGGAAAGGTGAAAGAAGTACCACTGTTAAAAATAGCTAAGTTTAGGCTTAATGGTGAAAGGAGTACCGCCTTCCCATCTAGAAAAGAATAAAATGGAAAGAAAAGAACTAAAGAGGGGAGCAATTCTGGTATCTAAGGAAAACATGCAGATTTGATGATGTGGGTTTGATGTATTTAGTGCCTCTTCTCTACTTCTCCCAGAGGTCATTAGCTTGTTTTCTTTCCAAAGCACACAATTCACAATTGATGAAAGACCAAGGATTGGATCATGTATGAGCTAGATTTTCTTAGACACTTCACACTTGCCAAACAGGATACTCCAGGTAATGATTGATTCCAATTTTTCTAACTAGAGATTCCTAGGTTCTCAAATACACTAGGGCACTCTGCCCAGATAGTTGTCATTTGTTATGCCCTGCATACCCGTCCCTATATTTTGTGGGAAAAATGTTGGGTCCCCCTTTTTTCTTTTGCCCTTGCCTTGTTTTCTTTTGTTTTCCTTATTTTCCCTCTGGGTTTTTCTTTCGTGAGGTTTGTTTTGCCTTCTGCTTTTGTCTGCTTGTGTCTCCAGGACTCGGTCCCAGAGTTCTTTCAGAGTCAAATTTTAGACTCTGGGATTCTTCACCACGATGTCTCCTTTCACGAGGAGGTATCGTTGAGTGGAATCCCTAGGCCCAGAGTTTGAAGGTCTGCCTATTCTGGGGTCTGCGGAGAAGAATGTAACTTGTTTTTACCCTAGGGGTATAAATAGAAGTTACATGCCATTTTCATAGTTACCGCAATCAAAATACTTGTGCATTCAGAGCGAATCAGGGAAAATTAAGGCGATTTAAACTGCTTTTTCTCCCGTTCTTAGAGGCTGATTACCAGTGTGTGTATATTTGTGCACCTGTTATCTACAACACAACACTTCAATAAGTCATTGCATTAGTTCAAAAAGAGGTTAGATAACCATGTAAAACCCACTAATATCAACCTATTGCTTTCTAACTAGATTGAGTGTAGTAAATAACATAAAAGCCCTTAGATTATGCTAAATACCAGTGACATAAACAACCTAGCATGAAAGATTTGATTTAAAACAAGCTATTATTCAATGAGCAATGCATATTAGTCTAAAAATGGACACTATAACAATGCATGGTAATGAAACTATGACATGAAAATAAAGCTATCTAAATCTTAGCAGCATAACAATATATTTTCTAATATGAGATGAAGGCTTATTTGCTCTCAAAAATGGCTTCTATTCATAGAAGAATGAGAGAGAGAGAGAGAGAGAGAGAGAGAGAGAGAGAGAGAGAGAGAGAGAGAGAGAGAGAGGAGANAGAGAGAGAGAGAGAGAGAGAGAGAGAGAGAGAGAGAGAGAGAGAGAGAGAGAGAGAGAGAGGAGACAAGGTGCATTAATGGAGCCTTTAGGTCATTAATGAGATATAAGAAGAAATAAATGCCAAAGGCATTTAATAGACATGAGAGAGACATGGGCTTAAGGCATCTTCATTAATAAGGCATTAATGAAGCCTTAAAGAGGCATGGAAAGGGTGTAAGAGAGGGGCTTGAGAAAGTGGACTTGAGGAAGGAATCTTGAGATTCCTTGACTTTCTCAAGAGGGTGGAGTTGTTAATCATTCCCTTGTGGAATGTGACAACATTAGGAGGTGGGTTAGGCTAGAATTAGGATTAGGATTAGATTAGCAAGGGGGGAATAGGTTGGGATGGGTTAGAACCTAGGGTAGAAGTGGTTGAGATAGGTTAGGTTAGGGGTTTAGAGGAATATAAATGAAATGAATTAAACTTATTTAATTCATTCAAAATAGGGACTTTAATTATTTAAACAATTTAATTATTTTTTAATAATTAAAGGACTATAGCCATTTTAATTAAATTAAATAGGCTAGGGGAATGGGTTACTTTGCAAGTGGGTAATTGATTTAGGGATTTATTTAATTCCTTTATAATTAAACAATATAGCTATATTTGAATTTGATGTTATTTAAATGCTTTTGAATTGATTTGAATTGTATGGCTATAATAGTTAATATAATTCAGTGACAAAAATCACCTAGGACATTAAATTGATTTCAGAAGAATTATGCCAAGTAGTAACAGGGTCATTTGGACATAACTGAGGGTATGATCACACTTAGGGAAAATAGGGTCCATAGTCATAACAGACCAAATTCAGGTGGTTACATTTGCCCCTCTTTGAATTAATGTGCGAGCAGCGCATTGATTCAAAGAAATTTTTTTATTTTGACTTTAGAAATACTGAGAGTTCTATTCTTGGTTGTTGAATGAAATGTTTGATGAGATCAGTCTCGCACTTGAATGAACCAAACTGATAGAATTGACCTTGAACTTGGTTGTTGTCCAAAGGTCAATAAAAAGATCTTAAAGATACCAATTCTAAACTTGGTTGTCGTCCAAAGATTGATAATACTGATTCCAAACTTGGTTGTCGTCCAAAATTCAGTATGAAGCTACTAGGAGCTTAGTAAGAATCTTTTAAAATGAGGAAACACAAGATATCCATCTTATGAGAACCAAAGCTTTCTATCCAACAGTTCCAACTTTAGTCAAGGAAATTGTCATGCCCCTAGTTTGTTTGATAACGAAGTCGTTTTAATATTGTTTTCAGCAAGAATTTAATTGATGATAGTGTGATCATGCCCCCTCAGGAACAAACTCAAAGGAAAAGAATAAAATCCCTTAGTCAAAATGATGTATCACTTGCAGGAAGCGGTTAGGGCAAGAAGGAATGGAGTAGAAGAAGTGGGAAAAGATGGTGTATTTAAATATAAACACATAATTACCAAGTTAATTACATGAATATGTGCATGATGAGACTAATAAAATGATGTTAAACTAAGATGTATGATGAATAATGTGCGTTGCAATGATATAGAACTCATAAAATAGCTGATATGAAGCTTGTATTTCAATTTCAGAATCCACGGTGCAATTCTGCATTTTTGGGACTGGACAAAAATTTTCATGGCATAGTGCAGAATGGTGGGGTCACATTTGATTTTCTTCCTGATAGATCAAATAGAGAACAAAAATAGAGTTTTAGTTGCCTGGGAGTTTTGGAACTCCGAAATGGCTCAAAAGACCAATATAATCCTCAAAACTTACCATTTTACTATTCATTTTCACTTTCCTCCATAGTAATTCTGAGAGCTTTGTAGAGAAGATGGTAGTCCCTATGAGGAAGCATCATTTCAAGATGAGCCATCGACATCAGCACCCAGCTGATTACCCACCGCCAGTAAGTGCTCGATAAACTACCCTGTGAATTTTGCAAGTTTTAAATTTATGTGTTTATGTAGCTTTTATAGCATTTTCAATTTTTGAATCACATCTGGGATTCCAGATCACAACCTGCAAATCCTGTGTCACATCTGGTATTTCCTGGATCGCATCCAGTTTTTCTAGATTCCTACCTCGCATCTAGGATACCCTAGATCGCATCCTAGCTTTGTGTTTTTGTCTTGTTTTTAGTTAAAATCCATCAGTATCTTGTACCTTGTCTGCTTAGGCTCATACCCTAATTTTAGGGTCACATCCCATATTTTGGGTATCGCACCCTGGATTCTCCATTGCATTCGGTATACCTCGGATCACATCTAGTAAAATAGATTGCACTCTGCAAATTGAAAATTGCATCTGGTTTGTGACTTAGGTTTTTAAACTTTTTGATCTGTTGTGTATGCCACAAACCCTAAATTACTTAGCTGAGTAGGATTCTACATTTCTTTGGTAGATAGAAATCTAATTTCTCCTTTGTATGTGTCAAAAAAAATGAGATTTTGATGTAGTCGCCTTTCACAATACCTATCCAGCTCGTGTGCTTGCATTGTTTGGACTACTGTCTGATGCTAAGCAAAGCACCGTGATCTAACGTGCATTGCACTCATTGATGGGTTTACTTGAGAATGGGGTAAACCGTGGGTCATTGACTACTCTTTCCGAGAGATGGCATTCAAAGCACAACACCTTTCATTTACCGATCGGGGAGATCACAGTGACTCCTGAGGATGTTTGGTAGATACTTTGGGTGTCAATGATTTGGCATGAGGTATACTTATAGTTGAGAGGTTGCGTGGCCATTGGTGTTGCGCGCATATATTTCTAGGATGACACCATTGATCAGAGAAATATGTCTTGGGACTACATGGTCAATCATTATGATTGCTTATCTGTGTATTTAGCAAGTTTGGTAGGTGGCATCCTGATGCCAAACAGGGGTCAGCATGGATTTATGGTTGGTTGGGTAGATACGATAGAACAAATGGTTATCCAACATAGGAGATTTACATGGGGCAGTTGGATTTTAGCTCATATGTATAGAGAGATGCATGAGATAGTGTACCACTATACACAGAGTATGACTGTTGGGATCCTGATTCTTTAGATCTGGGCCTGGGAGCACATCCCTGTGACACGAATGATTGTAAATAGATAGAGGGTACCAGAGTAGCCCTATGTTTATATGTATGCAGGCCTTCTTCAGCAGCCCCATTTGGGCAAGGTTGAGTATTGGCACCACCTTTTTGATGATATGAAAGAGGTCATTTGGTGACCATATTTGGATTGCGAGGAGTGGACCTCGGATGCATGGTAGGTACCCTTTTTATTCCAGATCTGATATATTATAGGTAGGACCAGATACATCATAGAGTGGTTCATCCATACCAGAGTGCTGAGACAGTATGGTCATCGTCAGGGCAGGGTACAGGACATCACGGTGTATGCATGGGTCCGAGATGAGGTAGCTTTATGGGGTGCCCAGTTACAGTATGAGACTGCACACCAAGAGATCTGTGATATGGTGGATGTAGACTGGGATCTTTGCTTGGATGTAGCTAATGCAGGGGTGTCTGATGGATATGCTATGGAGATGCTTGAATATCCTTTTCCTCATTTTACCATACCAGAGGAGATCATTCCTCACATAGAGGAGCCTTTGGATTATGATCCTAAGGATTGACCAGCCAGGGGGAGAGGAGGAGCATAGAGAGATAGGGCTCCTAGTAGACATGGAGGTCAGGATGGTGGTAGGGAAGGTAGAGATGGCAGGCATCCTCCTCCATATGAGGGGGATGATGGAGATGATAGAGGTGGTGGTGGTGAGGCTGTCAATACAGGTGGTGCTAGTGGTAGTGGTGAGGGTCGGCATACCTATTTTAGATTTTTAGCTCCTCGGAGAGATACTAGGCCATTTCTTATTAGGGAGAAACAAAGACAGAGATAGCAGAGGCCATCAAACAGAGTAGAGGACCAGGATACAGGTAGAGATAGAGATCCTCTATCTAGATGTGAGCAAGAGTGAGAGCAGCTCCAAGCTAGGATCACTACTTTAGAGGCCCAAGTCACTACTATAGATGCTTTACTAGCAGATAGGGAGGCACAGCTAGAGCACCTAAGAGCAGAGAGGGTTCGGCAGGGTGAGATGCTCAGAGCTGAGAGAGATGCACATGCCCAGACAATAGTTAACTATGGATAGAGGGCCACATATTACTATGCCCTTTATCACACAACAGTGCCAGATGGGCAGAGGGAAGCATCTTTTTCATGATTAGCTTAGCAATCTGAGGGGTCCAGGCCACTGCTAGCAGCTCCTTTTGTACCACCTCCTCTAGATCAGGGAGAGGGGTGGAGCTAGAGTTGATACTGTAATTGTTATATTTTGTATATCTTGAGTTTACATTGTATATCTAATCCTGCTGAGATCCTTTTTGTATATCTGGTTCCTTCTGGGATTCGCTTTTGTATATGACATTTATACATGTATATGTGATTCATTTTGTCTCGCCGATACTCTGATACTCTTTATGCATACAGTTCCATATCTTGATTTGTACCATGTGGTGATATATGTATCTGATGCAACTTCTAGATTCTGACATGTTTCATGAGTTCTTGTTTTCTTTGATAGAGTTATGTGCACATATGATGATATCTTGGTCTCTTTGATGAGTTATTTTTAGATGATGACATCATTTTATGATTTGATCACTGATATAAATATGTTTAAATGATACTTATATGAAGATACAAATGTATGTTTTGATTTTCATGATGCAAATTTTAAAATGTATGGATGCATTTAGGATGTAAAAGTAAAAATGCAATACATGGATGCTTTGTTTTGGTAGTTTCTTTCTATCTCTTTCAATGAATGCAAAAATGTATGTTATGAATGTGCAACGATATTTGATATCAGTAATATTGATGAATTTAATTAACTTGATGTTTTAGAAGAGGATAGAAATCATTTTTGAGTTCAAAAATTCCTTATGCTTTTATTCCTGTTGTAAATGCCTCATGCAACCTCTAAATGCAGCTATATGCAGACTCTTAGGACTTGTCACTGATTAGCAAATTTTGTAACATTTTTATCATCATTGGGCACTTTGTCAGAATGGATACTACCTGATAGTATAATCATCACTAATACCCATGGATATTGTGATAATATGAATACTATTTTTTATTGAAATGTCAGAAAGAGACTTAGGTATCAAGGCATAGAAGCCAGGATAACAAAATAGTCACCTTCCTTTTAATATACCAGATTCTAATTAATGCAAGATATTGGACCCGCAATGACCTTGAAAATTCATATCCTTGGGTACATTATGATTCATATACCTTAGTGAGAATCTTGATCAGAAAACAAACAAGGAAATCACCCCAACCTCATTGTAGTTTGCACATAACAAAGATCAAGATATGTGCGGCTATCCATCCATAGTGGTAGCTCTTACCATAAACATCCAAGTTAGGTGAAATGTATAGATCATTTGGAACAATCACCATATGTAGAAAACCAAGAAAAAATTATGCCCCCTATCCTTGTGACTATTTGTCTTTGCACAGACATCATTGAGTAACTAAGAAGATATAAGAAATCATCAATTAAATAAAATTTACAATTACTTAGATGCCCCTAGTTGAAAACATCATCAGGACATAAAAGAATCATAATCAAACCAATATAAAATTGCGTGTTTAAGTAGTACCCGTTCATTCATATGTCAAACACAGTAGAGATTTATCAATCAGAAAATTGGAATATAAGCAATATGGTGTTCCCATGCATGTGCGTTGATAGGATAATCCATTCATGTTTGTTATCCAATATAGCCTTGTAGGAACCCTGTGATTGTGAATGTCATGTTTGGATAGGTGATCTTTGAGAAGACACCCTTGTTTTGAAAAGTGACTTTGTTTTGCATGTATCAAGCAACATTGTGTGTGTGAGGCAATCCATCCTAAATCCACCTAGCAACCACAACCTATCATGCCGGAAAAGATACCCCCAGTGTAGAATGACCTATTCCTATGACAGAAATGTAGACAAATCCCAAGCGGGGATAAGATAGCCATTTAGGAAATGAAGTCAGCGCAATAGCACAGGTGAATTTGCATGAAGGTTCGATATTAGTAGTGTATTGATAGATGGAGCACCAAACACAAGTGATGCCTGATTGCCAGGTTTTCACCACTTGGAAGGATCGTTTCTTTCTTTTTTTGCTACCAAGATGCCTATTTTACCAGGTGCTCATCAAGGCACTTTTCTCTTTTTTCAATTTTTTTGCTATTTTTGCTTTTTTGAATGTTTTTGTAGTATCAAGGTGCCTGTTCACTAGGTTTTCACCAAGGATACCCTTTTTTCAGGACTTTTTCAATTATTCTTGGATTTCTTCAAGATCAATTTTCTAAATTTTTTTGGTATTTTTCAAGAACTATTTGTTGTACAGGCTATGCTAGCCAAATATCAAGCGTAGAACCACTTCAAATATAGAGTGTTGATAGGATCTGGTAAAACGTCTCCCTCAGGTGTAGCCAGTGTATAAGGTCCACTCCCAAAAGTAGTTGTGATGACATAAGGTCCTAACCAGTTAGGTTTGAACTTTCCTTTCAGCTCCCTGTTAGGTTGGTTTTTAGGGTTCTCCTTTAGGACGAGATCCCCTACTTCAAAATTTCATGGTTTGACCTTCTTGTTGTAGCCTTTGGACATTCTTGCTTGGTACACATTTAGATGGTCAAATGCCTGTTGTCTGCATTCATCAAGTAGATCTAGAGAATTTACCTGATCAATGCGGTACTGCTCATTAGTGACAAGTCCTTGTAAAGATATTCACAATGATGGGATTTCAACCTCAATAGGAAGTACTGCTTCAGTGCCATAAACTAGGGAAAATGGCATGGCTCCAGTTGGTGTTCTTATGCTTGTTTTGTAGGCCCATAGTGCTGGATTTAGCTATAAATTCCAGTCTCTTCCAGACTTACTTACAGTTCTGTGAAATATCTTTAGAATATTTTTGTTTGATGCCTCCGCCTGTCCATTACCTTGCGGATAATATATAGAAGAGCAGTGTTGAGTTATATGGAATTGTTCACACAGGTCATCAATGTCTTGGTTTTTGAATCGGCCCCCATTGTCTATTACTGTTAGATTTATAAAGAAAATAATGAAAATGAGAAGGAAAGAATCCAAGAGAGTATGCAAAGGAAAAGATTTTACCAAAATACTGAGAGAGAGAGAGAGAGAGAGAGAGATTTCTTCAATTGATCAACCAATAGTTTACCAAAATGCTCCAAGAACCATGACAAGAACACAAGGATTTGAAAGGGGAAAAACAAGAAAAACCCCTTGTGAA
>MU223788.1:141749-178883 GCA_018584345.1 Thuja plicata
AAGAAATCCAACTTAGAATCCGTATGAGAACCCTAGAACCTTAACTTGTGTGTGAGAGCCATCTCTTAAGTAGAGATGAGTGGAGGAGTTTGCATGTAACTCCCATACTCTATGTGTGCCACATTCATATTTGGTGTGTGCCATGTGTAGGAATCCTCTTAAGGAGGAATATCTAAATTGCCTTATTAAAGGAATTAAAAATATAAGACATGACCTTGGTATATATTTTAATTACATACATACCAAGGAAAGATTAATTCTAACAATTACAATAGATGAGGGTATCCCATACCTATAGATAATGTAGTTCAAAATGAACATAGCCACCTATTTTCCAGTGGCTTTGATTATCGGCATGACTTTGACCCACTTTGTGAAATACTCAGTGGCTATGATGATGAATTTGTGTCCATTTGAAGAGTTGGGATATATCTGTCCAACCAAGTCAAAGGCCCATTGCTGAAATGGCCATTGTGTTATAAAAGGAATAAGTTCCCTGGCAGGGGAATGGATGAGATTTCCATGTGTTTGGCATTTAATACATGTCTTTGAAAACTGAATAGCATCTTTCTCCATGGTAGGCCAATAATAGCCAACTCTGAGTATTTTTTTAGCTAATGAAAAGTTGTTCGAGTGT
The DNA here is from genome assembly GCA_018584345.1 of Thuja plicata. Classification (NCBI taxonomy): domain Eukaryota; kingdom Viridiplantae; phylum Streptophyta; class Pinopsida; order Cupressales; family Cupressaceae; genus Thuja; species Thuja plicata. Next base: position 142,387 of record MU223788.1, read on the forward strand.
GATCCACATACACCTTCATGGACTTCTTTTAATGCTAGATCAGACTCTTCAAGTTCTAAACACTTAAGAAGAATACCATCAAGACTGCATTGATAAAAGTTATTAGTTATGAGTACATAACATGATGTTGTATGGATTAAGGCTCTTTTTTCATTTCTTGATAGATTAGGGGCAATGGTTTGGTCATTTAGATAAGCAATAATATGGGCATACCGAGATGGTTCCTAGGTGGTCAAAGCATACATGAATTGGTACTCAGGGGTATCAAAGGCTAGATTGGATAGTTCTTCCACCAAGAAGTCATAGTGAAACTGATGTTCTTCTAGTTGTAACATGGATGCTAAGGTAGCCATAGCATTCACAACTTTGTTCTCTGATCTTGGTATCTGTTGGAAGGTGACGAAGACAAAGTATTTCTTTAAATCATCCACCAGTTGTTTGTAAGGAATCAATTTCTCATCTTTTGTCTAATACTCCCCATTAACTTGATTGATGATTAGTTGAGAGTCACCATACACATGTAGCTCCACAATTTTCCACTCCATAGCAAGCTTGAGTCCATTTACTATTGCTTCATATTCTGAAATATTGTTGCTGCATGGAAACATTAATTTGTAAGATTTGGGAATCTTGTAACCTTGAGGGGTGATGAATAAGACCCCTGCTCCAGAGCCTTGTTGAGTAAATGAACCATAAAAATACATCTTCCATGGATGCTTGGTTAGATGCACAATTGTCTCATTAGGGAATTCAATCTTTAAAGGTTCATCATCCTGTAGTGGGGAATCAACTAGCTGTTCTGCGAGAACCTGTCCTTTGATAGCTCTCCTTTCTACATATTCAATATCAAACTCACTTAGGATCAGGACCCATTTTGCCAAACATCTTGTTAATGTTGTTTTACTCAAAAGGTACTTTAGAGGATCTATTTTAGCAATGAGCTTCACTATGTGAGAGAGCATGTAGTGTCTCAATTTCTATGACGCAAAGATGACCACTAAACATGCTTTTTCAATAATGTTCTAATTGAGTTCATAAGCCACTAGAGTTCTACTGATGTAGTAAATAGCTCTTTCTTTCTTTGTTTCATCTTCTTGTGCTAGTAACACTCCTAAGGATGTAGCCATAGCTGAAATATATAGGATTAATGGATTGCCATGAATGGGTGCCATGAGAATGTGAGGGGTATCCAGGTACTCTTTTAGCTCTTTGAAGTTAGATTCACAATGCTTGTCCCATTTAAAGGTGACTCCTTTATGCATTAATTTGGTAAAGGGTTGTGCCCTGTCAGCAAGCTGGGACATGAATCTCCTGATGGACTGGAGTCTTCCTTGTAGTGTCCTCATTTGACTGATGTTGCATGGATGAGCCATTTCTAGTATAGATTTCACCTTTGCGGGGTCTACCTCAATTCCTTTTGTTGAAACAATGAATCCTAGGAGTTTCCCAGATTGTACCCCAAAGGCACATTTCTTTGGGTTGAGCCTGAGGTGGAACTATTCCATATGGTCCAATATTTTTCTTAGTTCATCAATGTGAGTACCTCTTTCTTTGTATTTAGCCAATGTGTCATCCACGTAATCCTCCATGTTCTTCTGCATCATGTTGTGAAATATAGTTGTCATTGCTCTTTGATATGTTGCACAAGCATTCTTTAACCCAAATGGCATGACATTCCAACAGAAGATACCCCAAGCACATCTAAATGTGGTTTTCTCTTGATCCTCAGGGGCAATCTTGATCTCATTATAGCCTAAGAAGCCATCCATTAGGGAGTACATTTGATAACCCGTTGTGAGATCTATGATCATGTCAATGTTAGGTAGCGGGAAATCATCCTTTGGACATGCTTTATTTAAGTCCCTAAAGTCGGTACATATCTTGATAGATTTATCTGATTTGGACACTGGGACCACATTAGAGATCCATCCAGCATAAGCAACAACTCTAATAAATCCATCTTGTAACAAATTTTATAGCTCTTCTTTTACTAGTAATGCAATATGAGGATGCATCTTTCTTAGTTTTTGTTTGATAGGCTTGATCCCAGGAGCTATAGATAGGTGATACATGATTAGATTAGGATCTAGCTCTGGAATATCCGTATAAGACCATGCAAATTTGATCTTCTTTTCTCTCAGGAACTCTATAAATTGTGTCTTCTCTTCCTCTGACAAGGATTGTGCAAGGTGTACTATTTGAGGTTCTTCAGTTGTGCCCAAGTTGACTGGTTCTGTTGGCTCTATCAATACTGAAGATCACTCCTAAAAATGTGCGGGGACAATATCAAGAGTCTCATCCTTTGGCACCTCTGAGAGGTTTTTACCATTGGATATGTCTTTTTTCTTTACTATTTTGGGATCTGATACTGCCACAAAGTGGTTTTCACCATCTTTCCACCTTTTCTTTTTATTTTTCAGTTTTTGGCTGAGAAACCTGATATCCTCCTGTGACATGTTCTCGCTCCTTGCATTGGTGGAAGAAGGGTATGATTCACAAGCATTGAGATAACAAGCTAGGGTGTGGTCATTAGGAAATTCTAGTGTAGGAGTAGGATCCATTTCAGTCCAATCAATAAGGTCTGGGTGTACCAATGATAAGGAATCACACTCGGGGGAGGACAACATCATCTTAGCATCATTACTATTAACTGACAAGACGTGGTCTGTTAAGTTAAATTCTTCAATATTTAGATCAACAAGGGTTAGATCATCATAAAAAGAGTCATTGTTAGTCATATGCGTACCAAAATCTAGCGATTCATCATTAGAACTATCATTGTCATCTCTCCGTAAAAGGAGGCTTCTTGCTTGTAGCATATGAAATTCTTCTAGACTTATGTATTCTCCAGTTTCTCCATCAATGATCAGGGGAATGAACTCTTCTTCTACCTCAAGAGGATCAGTTTCATTAGAGTGTCAAACTATTTATAAGGACCTAAGGGAGCTGCAAACATGTGAATTGTATCTATCTCAATATCTTCAGTGGTGACAGATAGCTTATCCCATTCATAGTCATGAGAGGCAGCGACCTCATCATCAAGTATGTTTAAATATTTAGCAATGGTTATTTGATGTACCCGGTTAGCTGCATGCGGATCAAAGTGGGGTAAATCAAGGACATGTGAAACTATGACCAATTACCCCCAGTTAGGATGTAAATCCTATTGTTGGGGTGTCTCTTGAGTAATTTTGGCTATCAATGATGTCTCTGGATCCACTGTTGTGGAGTCTCCTACCTCGTGAATAGGAGGTTGTGCTAACAAAGGGGTGCGAAGATGTTGAGGTACCTCAAAACTAGGTACATAGTGTTCCCCTTGATAGTCAGGATTTTCTATACCAACATGTAATAGTCTTTCATATGACCACTTCTCTAGTTCATCTGTAGCATCACTTTCCTTGTCAAAGATTGGACCATCTCCTGAAGCAGGTTTATTAGTTTTAGTATTGAAACCCAGTCCTGTCTTGTCTCTGGTATTTTGGAACTCCATAGGTATAGGCTCAATAATCCCTCATCCTATGTCATTTAGAGGTCCTTTTCCTTTGTATCCCATCTATTTTAGGAAATCATATCCCTTTCCGTATTGTTCTGGGGATATCTCTACATGCTTAACTTCAGCTTCCACTGGTTCTCCTTTGTAAAGTTAGTCCAAGACTGCCTGTTCTTCTGTATTATCTAAAGAAGATGTGGATGCCCTTACCATATTGGTTGCTTTGTGTACTTCTAGTTCTTTAGCTGCAATAGGTGTGAATGAAGAGGAAGGTCTTCCATAAGATCTTGGTGATAGGGGGAGCTTTGTTAGTGATGGAGTCAAGTCTAGTTTATATTCTCCCATGCCTGTCTCTTGAAGTTTTAGAGTTTTGCTAAAGCTTTTCATAATCATGTCCTTGGTAGTTTCAGGAGTAGCTTCATCCATAGCCTCTTTGTTGTGTGGCACCATACTACCTACTTTGATATTGTTGCAAGTATAATTAGCATCTGCCAGAATTGTTACCTCCACCCCATTGTGTGGGAACTTTATGCACTGGTGATAAGTGGAGGGCACAGCTTGCATTTTGTGGATCCATGGTCTCCCTAAAATAATGTTGTAGGCTAGAGTTAGATCCAGAACCTGACAGATGACATTTCTTTCAATTGGTCCAACTCTGATTGGTAAAACAATAAGACCCTTGGAGGATCTTTCCTCCTCATCATAAGCTTTGATTGTTATCTTGCTTCTAGAATCAATTGTTTGTTCTGAAAGACCCAATTTACTGACCAAATTTAAAGTACAAATATTTAATCTGCACCTCCATCTATCAATACACATCTAACACAGGATTTGTGAATGAGTACTTCAATATGGAGGGTTTGATTATGTGGATGTGTCAATGATTTGTCATCCTCTTCAGAAAAGGATAGGTAATGTGGTGCTGACATGTGATTGGCCATCACTTGGAATTTGTCCACATTAATATCCTTTGGTACATTAGCAGCATGTAAATCTTGTTCTAGGATTTCCCTATGTACTGTGGATATCTTCAGCAACTCAAAAATAGAAATTTTGGCAGAGGTTCGTTGCAATTGGTCTACCAAGTCATATCTCACTCCAGGAATAGTAACCATGTGTTTTGGTGATGGTTTGGGAATAGTAATAATAAGAGTCTTGGGTGCTGATGTTGGTTTGGGAGGTCCTTTGATCATGACTTGTGCTTGACTCCATGTCACTGCATTTGTTTGGAAGGAGGTTTCTTTAACACCCTTGATTGTGATTACATTAATGGATTCAATTTTAATGTTTATCATATTAATCACATTGTCTGTCATTGTTGGAATAGGTGTAGTTAACCTCATTGCCTTTTCCTTTAGATGTTTCTCCTTTGTCATAGTTAGGGAATAGTTAGTTGAATTCCGTGTGATCTTCATTGGTAGTATGTCCATCCACTTTGATTTTACCATAGTCGATGAGGTCTTGGATAGTGTGTTTAAGCTTGAGACAATTATTAGTCTTATGTCCCTTGTTCTTGTGAAAGATACAATAGGAATTGTCATCCCACCATATAGGCTTAACCATTGGTTCCCAGGGCTTGGAGTCTGGGATCGTGAGAAGCTTGTTATCCACTAATGTTTTCAAAATTGTTTCAAGGGGCTCTCCCAAAGGAGTGAATGTTCTTTGCGGTTTTGAAGTCCATGTCTGACCCTTGCTATTATCATTATTGGCTTTTGGTACGGGGGTTGTTACCTTGGCTTCTTTTCTTGCTTGCATGCCATTGGTGAGATTGAATACCTTAGGTTTGGGACCAACATTAGATGCATCCACTACTCCATCATTTACAACATTTTTGTTGTGTTTCCACCATTTAGGTTTGGAGTTGGAGTTGTTGGTTTTGCTTTCATTTTGAAGGGTGGTCTGTCCTCTTTTGACCGTGACTTCATCAATACGGAGGGCATTTTTAATCATTCTGTCGAAGCTTGGAGAATCTTGCATTTATAATGTGTAGTTTAATTTAGGCACTAGATTATTAACGAAGATCTTCATCTTCTTTGTTTCGGGAATGGCCCATGAATATCGTGCAAAAATCTTCCTCCATCTTTGTAGGAAGTGTGTAAATGATTCACCAGTTCTTTGTTTGGTATTACATAGGTCCATCATGGTTACATCATGTAGGATGTTGTAGGATTAATGTTGAATGAATATTTGGATTAACTCCTCAAATGTCTTGACCTTAGGGTTCAGTTTTGAGAACCATTCCATGGCATTACCTCCTAGACTTCCTGGAAATAGGCACATGAGGTATGTAGATTCATGCATGTATTCTATGCTTAGAGCACAAAATTCCCTTAAATGGTTGTGTGGGTCAGTTTCTCCTATGTACTTGTCATACTTTGGTCTTGCCGTGTTAGGAGGAAATGGGACCATCGTGATACTCTTGTCAAAAAGAAATAGACAAATAGCATCCAAAGAGTATTGCGTTTTGGATTTCTCTTTCTCCTGTTTGAGGTTTGTGAGTTCTGTTTACATCAAATTGAGTTGTTTGGTGAGGATAGAGATAGGATTTGGTACCTCCTTTTCTTTGATCTTTTCCACATCATAATCCTTAGGTAATTTGACACCCGTGGAGGCTAAATGGAGGAAGTATTTCTCTTTATCCTCATCGATCATTTTCTCCATGATTTTGTGAAATCTCTTGCTCTGTTTGAGTTTCTCATACTCTTCTTCGGTGATTTCATTCTCACTGCCAGATTCAAATAAGGGAGGATCAAATTTGGGTTCTTCTTCCTCATCCATGTCTTCGGGTCTCTTTCCATTGTTATACTCCTCAAAAGACTCACTCCATCTGCGAGTGTCGCTATCCATTTATGGAATGTCTAGATCAAGTAGAGAAATTTGAGATGCTTCTCCATGAAAGTGTGGTGTTTTAGGAGGAGCTTTTTATCCTTTAGACATGTACTTGTTGCATCTTGTGTTAACCATGAAGTTTTTTCTCAACTTTGTCAACGTTTCCCAATAGTGCAAGTGAGAGTGTCTAGGTAGAAGTAACTATTTGTTGTTAGTGGACATAAATGGTTCCAGCGTCAGAGGGTTAGAATGCCCTAATAGTGAGCTGGGAACCAAGTTGTTGGTAAAAAGTGGGTAGACCACACATATTGAACCGATCGTGAAAGACTGACTAAGCATGCAAGGTAGCAGTTTGAAAAGCATTTTGAAATAGCAGTAGGGAGACCAGAAAAGACAACAGGAACCAGCTAAAGAGCCAAAAGGGGATCCTAATCAACTGACACTTTCTAAGAAAATTTTTTCTAACAACCCATTGACCTAGATGCGAGCCCCTAGATGTGAGCCTCTGATGATACCAGATGCAAGCCTAGAATCTGGATGCGACTATGTGCTGACTAAATGTGAGCTAGCATATAGGATGTGATCCCAAATACCAGATGCGATTTGGGAAATCCAGGATGCAATCTTATGATGTCTTTTGTCAGTTTTAGTATTTTCTAAAAAGTTCATTTTGGAAATGCGAGAAGTTATTTGCTTCTAGATTGTGTTAGGAGGTGTCATAAAGTGTGAAAAACACTTGTACTCTAGGGTTTGAAATTTGTTGATTGTTTTGAGTAGCTTATCTTTTTAATGGTCTTTCAAACACGTCAGATAGATTTTCTTTGTTATGGAGGTGGAACAGACACACATATTTTTCCTATTCTCTAGGTGGAGGATAAAAATCTTTGCTTGTTGACTCAGGTACACACTCAAATGCTAATCAGAATATAGCCATCATCAAGCATGTAATGACTCCATTCATGATGCTGTATTAGTTGACTCCAAATGCAAGTGAGGGCATAATATGACGAGTTTCTTGGGGCAATTAATTTTTTCCTTGCACAAATATTATCACCCTTTCGGGGGTGAATCAGGAATTCTTTAAGTTGAAGTGTTTTCTATTATTGTGCAATCTGTTTGAAACTGTCCCCCGTAGAATTGCACAAGGCAAAATTTAGGTGTATAGCCCTATGAGTACCTGAATATATGTAGTCTCACAAGCAAGATTCAAGTGGCTCTGCTCTACATATACCCAAGCATGTTCAAGAAATGATGTCAAAATTTCATGAACAAAACCAACTCCGTCTTCTGAGGCTTTGGCCTACAAGGAAGCAATTATTTATAGTGAGTTGGAAGGGTTGGTGTAAACCTGTCCTCACTTGGGTCATTCCTGGGAGATTTTTTCCTCAACTGGAAAGCCCTCTAATGTTTAATAAACATACAAAGGATTGGAGAGCTTTGGATGTTTGGATTTTTTATTCTTCTGAAGAAGAAGATCATACTCTCCTAATCTAAGTCATTTTCTCCCAAAAAACTTAGATCACTTGTTCATTCCCTCAAACGAATTCACTCACAACTCAATCTCCTATATCAAGTTTTTGATTCCCCCACTTGGAAGGAAGAGCAAATCCTCTAGTGAGACTGAAAAGTAAGTTTAAGTTTGATTTAGATGTTCCTATTTTAAGAAAACAAGATGCTTGAAAAGTAAAGTTTGCCTTGTTCAATTAGCCACAATTTTTAGTGAGTTGCTTGTCCAATTACTGATCCAAATTTAATTAAATGATTGAACTTGTTCTTTGATCCCATAGATTTAGTGTTTTGCTTGTTTATTTACTAGTCCAAAAGAAATTATACAATTTGTTGTTCATTGAGCCACAAGATTTTAATGATTTGTGTTGTTCATTTATTGATCCCAAAAGAATTATACGATTTGTTTGCTTGTTCAATTAACTCCAAATTTTGTTCAATCCATAAATTGATGTATGAGTTTATGATTTTCCTTAAAAGGAAAAGAGCATAATCCTCTAGTCAGTTTAGTGATCAATTGGAAAAGGTATCTTAAGTTTTAAAGCAAGTAAATAGAGGTCAAGATGGGGGGTTTCACAACCTGTAAAAATGAGTTAGTATATGTTATGTAGCAACTCCCACAAAAACCTTCAAGAACAACCTAAAACACTTTTTAGGCTGCAAGACACCAAAAACATAACTTTGTTAAAATGTTAGAGTTAGGCAAACAAAGTGTGCAAACTTTCTAACCAGATGTGAGCCTAAAAAATCACTGAATGCAATGCAATATACTGTATTCGAGCTTTCTCACCAGATGTGATTCAATGCTTACCAGATGTGAGCCTAAACCAAAAATGATTCGGGAAATCCCAGATGCAAGTCTTGTTTTATTTGGTGTGAAGGCGTATCTTGAATGCAGTCCAGAATGGTAAAAAATGATCCTGTGATAGAATTCTGGGCATGCAAATTAGTGAAAAAGTGATAGAAAATGAGGCCAAATTGGAAATTGAGCCCCACGATGGGCGCCAAAAATGTGTGTGTATATTTATGCACCTACTATCTGCAAGAAAACACTTCAATAAGTCATTGCATTAGTTCAAAAGGAGGTTAGATAAGCATGTAAAACCCAATAATATCGACCTATTTCTTTCTAACTAGATTGAGTGTAGTAAATAACATAAAATCCCTCAGATTATGCTAAATACCAGTGACATAAACAACCTAGCATGAAATATTTGATTTAAAACAAGCTATTATTCAATGAGCAATGCATATTAGTCTAAAAATGGACATTATAACAATGCATGGTAATGAAACTATGACATGAAAATGAAGGTATCTAAATCTTAGCAACATAACAATGTATTTTCTAATATGAGATGAGGGCTTATTTGCTCTGAAAATGGCTTCTATTTATAGAAGAGAGAGAGAGAGAGAGAGAGAGAGAGAGAGAGAGAGAGAGAGAGCATTAATGGAGCCTCTAAGGTCATTAATNGGCTTCTATATATAGAAGAGAGAGAGAGAGAGAGAGAGAGAGAGAGAGAGAGAGAGAGAGAGCATTAATGGAGCCTCTAAGGTCATTAATGAGATGTAAGAAGAAATAAATGCCAAAGGCATTTAATAGGCATGGGGGAGACATTGGCTTAAGGTATCTTCATTAATAAGGAATTAATGAAGCCTTAAAGAGGCATGGAAAGGGTGTAAGAGAGGGGCTTGAGAAAGTGGACTTGAGGAAGGAATCTTGAGATTCCTTGACTTTCTCAAGTGGGTGGAGTTGTTAATCATTTCCTAATGGAATGTGACAACATTAGGAGGTGGGTTAGGCTAGAATTAGGATTAGGATTAGGATTAGATTAGCAAGGGGGGAATAGGTTGGGATGGGTTAGAACCCAGGGTAGAAGTGGTTGAGATAGGTTAGATTAGGGGTTTAGAGGAATATAAATGAAATGAATTAAACTTATTTAATTCATTTAAAAATAGGGATTTTAATTATTTAAACAATTTAATTGCTTTTTAATAATTAAAGGACTATAGCCATTTTAATTAAATTAAATAGGCTAGGGGAATGGATTACTTTACAAGTGGGTAATTGATTTAGGGATTTATTTAATTCCTTTATAATTAAACACTATAGCCATATTTGAATTTGATTTGATTTAAATGGTTTTGAATTGATTTGAATTGTATGGCTATAATAGTTAATATAATTCAGTGATAAAAATCACCTAGGACATTAAATTGATTTTAGAAGAATTATGCCAAGCAGTAACAAGGTCGTTTGGACATAACCGAGGGTATGATCACACATAGGAAAAATAGGGTCCATAGTTGTAACAGACCAAATTCAAGTGGTTACAATTTATGGTGATTGTTCACAATGATTCTCAAGTCTAACTCATTGCAAGGCACTTCCAGGGAACTTTCAGTGCCCACCTTCTCAGTCATTTTCGCGTTTCAAGTAGGCTCTCTACTCTAGTTTTGTTGTTTTTGTCTGGGTTTTCTTGTTTTGGCTCTTCTATTTTGTTCTTGTTTCATTTTTTGTTCTTTTCATCTGGTTTTGTCTATCGTGTCTCGCCACGCCTTGTGGTGTTGTTCTTCCCCTCACCTCTCGTTGGTGGGTTGGCACTGGTAGAGGGTTGTCCACCCTCTACACAGTTGTAGCGTAGGTAGTTTTCATGTGTTCCACATGGTGTTGGTTGTCTGTACATTGTGTAAATTGTATAAGTTATGTATATATCCCTCAGCTCTATTGTATATTTGTTGTATACTTGTTGTATATTCCATGTATATCCTTTCAATTTAGTGTCGAGCCAACCATGCTTTGTCTGTATTTCCTAAATTGTGGACTTTCTCACACGGCGGAATACTACTTGGTTGGAACTCAGCTCTTTGCTGGTTTCAACCATGGCAATTTCCCTCTTCGTCATCCAATCAATCTTTATGGTGATTTTAATTCCCATGCGTGTATTCAAGTCCATCCAAGTGGTTCCCTCTTCACACACATTTGGATAGTTGGCATCTTCGTCACCATAACTCCTATTTATTTCATAGGCATGTGATGCCTACGTAGGCTTGAAAGCTCATCTTTCTGTCATGTCACCTAACGGTTAGTTTTCCAGACTCTGGGTCCTTCATCCTTGATCAGCTTATACCTCACTTTTTTCAAGCATGCTGAACTCCCCGTACTTGGATAGGGGTTAAATGCCTAAGTCTACATTTTGTGCATATCTTTTCTATATTTTGACATAAACTAACTTTTTAGGTGAAGTATGTGATGTGGTGGTAAGATCTCCAGATCCTGGAGCAATAACTATCTTGTATAAATTCTGACAGTTGCCTTTCTTTGCAGGTAGCTTACATCACACTTTCACCATGTCAGAGGCATCTGTATCTTCTCCACTTGGGAGTCTAGAGCTCCCCACCAGGGCATCCACCAGGGCGGTCATCAGGTCTAAGAATGAGAGGGCCCTAGAAAAGCTTCCCCTCACCATGAAATATTTGAAGGAAAACACTATTATAGGGTCAAACTTTGAATCCAAATTTCAGCTGATTACCGACACCAACGTCACAATGTGGGTAGAGATGCAGGCTCTAGTAAAAATGATGTTCATCCAATGACCGGCTGGGGACCAGTTGGCCATTAGTGTTAGAGATTCTGGGATTCTAAAGGTTGTTTTCTTCCCATGCTCTTTGCAAGCCCCAAAACTTAGTCTCACCCTCACCGCACACTACAACTCCTCTGTCTGAGTTGTCATGCTCACCACCGCAATCCCGACTGAATATTCTACACCAATGGTGTCTTTAGATGCCATAAATTTTTAGTAGGTCTGGGGATTCCCCAATTTGATGGGGTGGCTATCATCACCTGATCTAAGGCCTTAGGACAATTTCTAGAGCTGGAGATCATGGCTCGACAATATTTGAACAACAATTAGCTCAAAGTGCCAAAGAAAGATTCCAAAAGAATGAAACTGGAGATCCCCTGATCGAAGTTTAAGGAAAGTATACATATGGGGATCATAGAGGTATGCAAGATTTTTGGACAACCCCATGCCTGAGAATTCTCAGGATGGATGTATTACTTCATGTTCGGCATTACTACTGGTGAGCAATATTTTGATTGGGCTACTATCATCTCGAATCATGTGGACTCCCAATTCCTCCAGGTAACCCAGACCTCCAATTTCTACATGATGTCTTATGTTCTTTGGGCCCTAGCACAAAAATGTCCCATTACAAATGGGCTACTCACATTAGGTGTTCTTGGGGTCAGCCCAGGCCAAAAGGCTCCCTAGGATTATTTCCCTCAAATCTAATGGGAGGCTAGTTTCCCCAGCTTCTGTTGGGTGAATGATGCCTTCATTTACTATAATCTTCTTGCACCTACCTGGGATGTCAGGTATCACCTCTCTAAGGAGGCAATGGATTTGGCTAGAAGTTATGGCCATTACTATATTCATTTCTAGCAGCATACTTACATTTGGGTGACCGGTTTTTTTGGGAAACCCTATTTGTTGCCCAAACATTGTGGGAACAAAATAATTCTCTTGGAATACTGCCGACAGCTCTTGGAACTGCATTCCCTCTTCACAGTGAAGAAGGTAAAAAATGTCCCATTCCCAGTCTTCTATGGGAACTATTCTTACATTCTATCCCTAGCAAAGGAGGCAGACAACGAGCTTAAAAGCTTGGGCTTAACAAAATTCTATATGGCCAGGAAGGACTTTGATCCGCTAGGCAAAATCACAACAACGCTTCCCTGGGCATGAGAGTCCCATAAATTTTACATGGAGGAATTCTGGGAAGATTACCCTTATGACTTTGAAGTCTAAAGCCGGCACTTTGTCTGGATGACAATGGAAATGATGGAGGGGCTTAAGCTTCAAAAATTCTTGGATGACTTCTCAAACACCGGGTCCATGGTGGACCCTCAATATAAAGAAAAGGGAGTAGAAAAGATGGCTCTCCCTCCAGTAGATTGGAATGCCCAGGAGGGGCCAACAATTGAGGACATCACCCATAATGCAGTCAAACACAGCCACACATACTTCAAAAGAGTGTGTCCAGGAAGCACACGCAGGGCTGACCCATTAGTATGAGGCTTGCCTTCTGGGGCCGAAACCTCCTCGCAAGGGGATGATAAAGGAAAAAGAATCATGAGGACCCTGTCACAAACCCCATCTGTGGCCCCCATAATAGAATAAGTACAACATACACTGGAAGCTACCCAACAAATAAGAGATAACTTAATCACGTGGTTGGCCACCCCGGTGCTCATGACCGGGCCCGTTCATCCTGCCTCTTCCCCTTCACTAGCAGCATTGATGGTCTAAGTGATTGGGGGTGGAGCAAAAATGGAGCAGGTAGCTATGATGGATGCAGGGCCCCCTTTGGTAACTAGGTGAAAGAAAAGGACTTCCAACCCTATGCCAAAGTTGGAACCAGAACTTGGGATGCCAAGCATCCCAAAAGTACAAATTATCTCTTCCAACTCTTTGAAACTAAACAAAGAACCTGAGAATGTCCCGGAGAACTCCCCTCCATGTGATGAATTTGATGATTTGTTTGAGACTGATGAATTTGGAAACTTGTAGGGAGAGAGCGAGAAGGTAGCCAAAGGGATATTTGCTCAAAAGGAAATGACACCTCCCCTTGAAGGGAGCATCCTGGAGAAAGAGCCTACACAAGAGCAGGAAGCTCGAGCAGAAGAGGAAAATGAGAAAGAACAAGTAAAGATTTTTGAGGTCCTGGAAATACAGGTTATAGAGGCAGTGGAAGGCAGGCAAACACAAGATGAACAAATAACATTGGTTGGAGAAATCGGACCTACGGGATCAACCATGACCCCAACTGCCATGTTCCAAATGCCGCCTCCAAAAGTAACATTTAGGGAGGTAATTACGGCTTCCCAAACTTTGAATCTCTGCCCACTACCTCCACCATCTCCAGAGAAGACACTGATTGGGGAGAGAATTCCAGCATTAGAAGGTAATGAAGAGGAGCCGCGGGATGCTGAATAGAACCCTGGAGAAACAAATGTTGATTCTAGCGTTGTCAAAGATGTGGGCATTGTCATGTAATGATGAGCAGCTGTAGGATAAACAAATTTTAATTCTAGCATTGTTAAAGATGCAAGCACTGGGGAGAAAGACACAAGTATCGCCAGGGAAAACATCGCTAGGGAGCCTGAAAATGCAGAGGAGTCAAAAATGGCTCAGCATAATGAGGGGGTGCAAAAAGATCCCAGGGAGAAATTACAGGAACAAATTCTGGCTACAAAGCCACCCCTACCACCACAATGGTTAGTGGAGTCCCACAAGAGGAAGGCCCCTACAACACCCAAGGCTCACCTCTCCTTGGTGGAAATGATGGTCCAAACGCAGAATCCTCCTAAGGCCAAGAAGGCCTAGATAGTCCATACTCTTCAGACTGAGCCAGGTGGAGAAACACTTGCAATGATCGCAACACCTTCCCTAGATGCAAATGAAGTGTCAGCTAAGGCTGATGAATATTCTATCACCGAGATATCACTGGGGAAGAGAGGGAAACAGGGTGAACTAGACCTATTGAAAGAAGCGATCAGGGCTGTGGAGGCTCGTTACAAAATGGAGGCCCATAAATTTAGGGCAGAGAAGGAGAAGAATTCAAACCTCATGGGGCTTCTGATAGAGCTGGCATAGCCTATTAATATCATTCCCTAAGATGCCTCCACAGCTGACACACCGCTCCCTCAGGGTGACATTGATGCATTGTAGACGATGAAAAGAAAGGCCCAAGCAGTTGACAAATGGGTTACCTTGCAAGTGGGAAATGTCCAATTCTTCTTAGTTTCCACACTCCCAGATCTATATGCGGCCAGCAATGTCTTACACCAGGCTGAAACTACCATCTCCATCTAGGAAGGATATATTGATAATTATGTAGCGTGGAAGGCTAAGTTAGAAGAACTCATTGGCATCAGAGAGGAAGTCGTTTCCAAAGCCAAAATTTTGGGAGAGGATTCTTTTGACTTTGTATGGACCCAACACTCCAGGCTTGACCTCACATTGGAGGTAATCAAGCAACTGGTAGGGGCCTTGCACAAAAAAATACAAGAAGTCCAATATTCTTTCAATTTATACAAGTCTTTCATCTCAAAGGTCTCCGGAGCGGACCCCTTCAGTACAGAAACATGTCCTCTAGAGGATTATGTCATGGGGAAATTTGATGAGCTAATGGATTCTAGGTATCAATCCCTGGAGGGGATAGATGGGGCCAAAATGACAAGGATAACTCGCACGATACTCCAGAGTCACAACGTGGCAAAAATGGCCGCTGAGTTCAAAGAAAACGCTCCAGACCTGGGTGAGTAGGTTGATGCAGTCAAGTACCATCAGGCTAGCCTTAGGGATGTTGATGAGGTTAGAATCTCCTAGCTCTTGCAAACCTTCAATGATGTTAAGGAACAGTAAAATCCTCCAGGTTCCAAAGATAATCATCAGGAGATACTTTTTGTATTTATTCATTCTTTGGGAGTAAAGCTTTCAGATCTCGAAATCCCAGATCTAGTATTTTGAATTCTTTAAAGTGACCTATGTCTAGGTTCCCAAGGCTGACCAGTCACTTTCAAGGCAGTTAATAAGGATGTTAGAGAGTGGGTAACTCCAGCAGGGCACGTCGGCTCAACGGGATGATTCTGAAAGGTGGTCTTCCCAAGGCACCGCTTCAACACAACACCTGGCGCATCGAAGATAGGGATCCACTTTTCCATTAATGGGGCATGTAACCTTGATCCCCAGGGGATCAGATTTCTTCCTTCTCTTTACAGCTCTCTTCTCAAGGCCGATTCTTCCACTCTTCTTTTCGTGTCTTATTCTTCTGACATGTCAAACCTTCTCCGTCTTGAGGTCTTTTGTAGCATGGTAGAGGTAGTACCAGCCATAGAAAATTGTAGTATATTGTTTATATGTAAAATAATTTAGGTTGGTTTTAGGTCAAAATTTTGTGTATAAATAATAAGTCTGACCTCATTTCAAGGGTCGACGAAATTGATGATTTTGCAGTCCATAGCTATAGCATTTTCATTCTCTCAGTTCTTAGTTGTAGAGCTCAATGCTCCTTAGTTTTTAAAAGCTCTTAGTAGTTATATTCTCCCCTAGAGCCACCATTGTTATATGCACCAGTGCTTGCTAGAAATATGTTAATGAAGAAGGAAGGGTTCTATCAATGATGTTGTTAGCATTTTGATCTTCGGATTAATGATCTTTTGTGCTGTATGTTCTTTATGTCCCTTGCTCTGATATTTTAAGTAGATTAACGACCTTATTTTCCTCGCTATTGATTAAATATGAACTGATGGTTCTATATTTATTCAGTATTTAGTGTAGCATGTTAGAGCTTGGTTGATGTTTTGAATGTTTGGCATAACTATAGGTAGATGAAGTATTCTTAAACGTGAAGTATGTTTTGAGGTTTATTTGATAAAGTTAATGAATGTTTGTAGGAAACCCCACTTACCAAGATCCCTGGAAAGGATGAGCTGAGATAACTAGCTATCACCCTGAACAAAATAGTCACACTCCCAACTGAGCCTCATCCTGTTGAGACCCAAATCTCAGGTGCTTGGAGGCCCGGAGAATCTCATTTCTCCAGACAACCTTTACAGGTGAAGTTGGCCGATACCCTGGTACCCAATGACAACCTACATCTATTGGAAAACCCAGTCGTAAAGTCCTGTCAACAATGCCTTATGCTCCTATGTTTATGCATTCATGCCCATACCCTCACCTTTCTGTTTGACACTAATCAAATCATCAATTTTCTAATAGTGACACTTTGATGATAATTAAATGTGAGATATAATCAAATTTGGAGGGACAAGGACCATTGAGCATGAATAATCTTTCTTAATGCTTTCTTGTAAATATAATGGTGGTTAATATGGATAAATTATATTACCTAGTTCCTTGAACATTCATTTTATATTTTTTGGTTCTTTATCTTGTTTGGTGGGGACTAGAGTTACTTTAGCTATAGGCATCATTGATGGATACATGTGTCTATCCAAAAACACTTGCTCAAATCTTCTTTCAATCTCTTTTCCAACCAACTCATACTCTTTGTTCATAATGTGAAGAGTTCTTGTTTTGGTTCTTAGATGAGGTTTTACCAAATCTAACAGAATTGCTTTCTCATAATGTGATAAAATAGGAAGAAGACTATCTAATGTTTCTTCTCTTATCCTCATATCTTCCTCTATTGCTTGTCTTTTCAATAAGTCTAGTATGTTCCATACTTTGTCTGGAATGATTATATTGAGTTCCAATACTGACCATTTAAACTTGATCATATGAGAGATAATCATAGAATGTATTTCTGATTTATCTATCTCTTGATATTTGTCATAGACATTTGTAATTGAATCTAGTCTTCATTAATGATTATGTTCCTTAAGACTATCAAACTAGGTCTGAAACCTACCTTAGGAGGGGCTTGAGTATTCTTTACTTTTCTTTGTGTTGTCCTTGAGGATAGGTGACCTATGGGAACTTGCTTCCTTCTTCTATACATCTTGTTTGGTACCAAAGGTGGAGAGGATTCTAGATCAATGGTAGTAGAAGGCGCAGATGCACTCTCATCAGATTTCTTCTTTTTCTTCTTGGGGATATCATCTTATTATTCTACTTTTACTTCAGCTGGAGTTTTCTTAAGTTCTTTTTCACTCTTAGCTTCCCTAGCTTTATCTAGGTCTTCTTGTGCGACCCCATGAACTTTCAGTCTACTTCTGTGTTGAAACTTGTAACCAAGTATCATGGTGATAAGTTTGATGTCTTCTTCCATAATGGGATCAACAGTCATCCCACGCCTATCACTTATAGATAAGCATGCTTGCTCAACCTCTTTCTTTACATCCTTTCCAGTAGGAAGAACAGGTCCAACCTTAGAGAGTTTTGTCATCTCATGAATGATTTCAGCAGTAATGCGGACAGGAACTTCACCAATCCAAAACAGATCATCATGAATCCTACTGAGTATAATTTTAACCCATTCTAGTTCATAGAACTCATGCGCATTTGTATAATCAAAAATAGGGTTATCAGTGAGATGTGAGTATTCATCCTTGAATGAGTAATATGGTTTCATCATTGATTCCATGAGCATTGTTATGCTGTTATCACCAACAGACTCCTTATAGCAAATTTAAGCGTGTATGTCTTCAACATGCACAACTCCTAGCAGAGTCTTAGAGAATGCCCCTTCTACATCATCTAGCACAGACTTGAATCGATGCTTCTTAAACACATATCTCTTTTTCTCAGAGATGTCAAACACTATAGGAGTAGCCATTACTTACTTGTAATTTGCTTAAGTAGGGTTTCACAAAGATTTTTAAATGACACATCAGCTAGGGTTCCATTTCAACTTTGATTCACCTTGATCACCAATCAATGGTTATATTTTAATGCTTTGATGCTAAATTCTCCTGTGCTCTTTGAAATCTTTGATCTCAAATGTAAAATTAAAGACAAAATATCTTCCACTGACTTATAAAGAGTTACTGCATTTAATGCTTGATGCCATAACACAGTTTACATTGAGAATTTCAATCTTTGTTCTTGTCAAAATAAAAGCTATGTGTCCATGCATACTTCCTCAATTCATCACCAAATACATGAATCCATAGGCGCATACTCAGAGGTGAGTATACCAGCCACGCAGGGGTTTAGAGCTTGAAAAGCTCCCCCTATGACCAAGAAGGTCATCTTAACCAGAAGTAGAAGGTGCGTCCATTGTGGATGCAACTAGTACTTTTTTCTCATCATTATTTTTCTTTACTTCAACCCATATTTTACCTGAATCTTTTGTAGATTTTACAAATTTGACTTCTCCAAATTCTTCAATTAATTATCCTTTAGGCTTTTCTTGTTTTTTTGTTATGGACCTGTAAAACCTTGAGATATGTCCTACTTTGTTACATGAGTGACAAATGATTGGATGTCTATTGATATTATTTATCATGTTGCACTGCTTGGCTGTGTGTCCATTATAATTACATATCTGACATGTAATGTTCTGATAGTTTCTCTGAGGTTGATTTCTCTGATTGTATTAAGTCATGTTTATTTGGTTCTGTTGTGACTGATTTCTTTGACTTGTCCTGCAATGTATATCACTATGACCAAATTTATTATAGGAATAACAATACCCATTGAAAGGTCTTACCTCTTTACAATCTCTTGCCAGGTGTCCATATTTGTTACAAGCATAACAAGTTCGGTTAACTAGCTTGTGTTCATTTTTAGGAGGTTCTCTATTACCCTCTGTAGGATTCTCAATTTTCTTTGCATCTGTGGATTCTTCTTGTGATTTCTTTCTTTCTTGCATTGCATTGATTTAAATTTGAGCTACACTATATCCAACACCAGTAGTATCACCTTTTAGATTATGTGCATAAATTTGTGATTGAATTAGATCAGAATTTGTGTGTAATTTCTTAATTTTATCTTTTGCTTCTGTTAATTTAGATTCTATCTTTTTCTTGATGTTTTCCAACTCCAAGATCTTCATATTTTCTTTGATAAGTTCATCATCTACTTGTTTACTTTCATTGGTCTTTTCTTCAATATGTGTTAGGCTATCTGTAAGTTGTTCATTTAGATCTTCAATCTTGTCCTTCAGAGACATGTTTTCTTCATTCATCTTTTTGACCATTTTTCCCAAATCATTTATAGAGCAATCTTTCAGATCTTTTCTTAATTTTTTGATAAGCACTTAGGATCCATCAACTTTTAGTTTAAGTTCTTCATTTTATTTTTCACATCTGTCAAGATCATCAAGGGATGCTTCTAGATTATTTTTCAGATGTTTCTCTGCTGTTGAGTCCATGATCTCCTCAAGTGGTTAAAATTTCTTCCAGAGGACCAGAGCTCTGATACCAATCGTTAGAAACACAGAGGGGGGGGTGAATCAGTGTTTGTCAATTATCTTTATTTCAGAAACTTGAAACTTTAAATCAAATAGATAACAAATGAAGTGTAACACATAACACAAGATATGATTACAAGGAAACCTTGATCAGAGGAAAACCCCGATGGGAATTAGTACCCACAAATGATTGTACTAGTCTTATGAACCTGTTAGATTTCCTTTGCCCTGTTAGGAGTAGTCTTTACAATGCAAGTACAATGACCCTATTAGGAGTCTTTACAAAACCCTATTAAAGGTGATTGGCTCACTTCCCAATCAGATGAAGGCTACAACCTTCAGATATTAGATATACACTATATCAAAAGATGAACTGTTGTTCTGACACTATTGTCTGATCAGTTTCGTTTATGCATTGATGGTTAATCTCTTGGAGACTTCTACTTCATACTGATTTTCTTATATTTCTCTTCTGAATATATTCTCTACTTATTTTCCATTCTCACGCTTAATACAAAAATTCATGTTAAGTATTTATACATGCCTGAATAGACGCGACAAAAAATAAGACCTTGGTCGGCCCAAAAACAACATACACAATGCTTCCAAACAAATTGGCTTCAGCATGTTTACATGAGTGTTAAATACATAATTACAATCATATTACAATAGGCACATGGCCATTAAAAAATTAAATATTATACGCTAATCCAAAATCTAAAGTCGGCTTCATACTCTATTTTCTGAACTGCTAGTGGTACTTGATCTTGTTGTAACTTCTTCGTAGTGACATACCATACAATGTGTGTATAGAATAAGCTTAATAACATATCATAAAGCTTAAGTATGGAGGTGCATAGTCTGATTTGATCATACGCACATGTGTTGGTGCTTTGATCAATTGTCTATCTCTAGACTATTCTATTTTCTATACTTAGCCAATTTTGATCTTCAAAGTTTACTTGTCAAAACTTCATATGACTTTGTTGCCATAATGAAAACACAAAATAAGTTATATACACCCTGAGTTTCAACTTTCCAACAATTTGATGATAGATGACTAATATGATGTTTTTTGTGCTAACATGCCTTGTCCATCTCTGACAGCATCCCTTTGGAGGGGTTCTATTGGATTTCAAAGAGAACTTGTCTAAGCTACAGCATGAGGATGTACAGTTACTGAGAGATGTGGGGTTGTACTGGGTAGCAATCCTACCACATATGAGCTTCCATCAGTCCATGATATCAACCATGATAGAGAGATAGGATGAGGACACTTGTTCCTTCCATCTTCCATCAGGAGAGATCATGATCACATTGGAGGATGTGTACAGGATCCTATGAATTCCAGTTCAAGGTGAGCCTATTAGACCGAGAGTACAGTAGGGTCCTCCCAAGGTTTTTGTAGATGGAGAGTATTGTTTGGGATGAGTACCATAGATAAGGACCTAATTAGATCAGATCACTCTATCAGCCATACTAGCAGGTCTGACACCCTTGGTACGGAGAGTGATGCTATGTATACTCTCTTTGGTTGTAATACCAAACACAAAGGGTACATTTTTCTTAGCACCCTTCACCAATCTTTTGCTCAAGATGGTGAGTGACAGGATTGTTTTCTCATGGGAGCACAAAATGTTAGCCCATCTTTACCATGAGTTGAGTTAGCTAGTGAGATTTTAGCAGGAGAGTCTTACGGTATGCACCTTGTTACAGGTTTGGACGTTTGAGCTTTATGCATGTACTTGACCATAGGGTGTTCCGGTGATGGTAGATGCGAGCACACCAAGAGCCTTTTCATATCTATTAGGAGATGTCTGGTAGTACAGATATATCCTCTTTTGGAGGTTATGCTTTGACCGTATACCAAGTGTGGACATGACTTGGAGACCATACTATCGGATGATGGGATGGCTAGATATTTGACACTAGTTGAGACACTCTCAATAGCACAAGCTACTAGAGGGTCCTACGAGTCATGCACTGATGCCATATTATTATGATAGAGTTATGAGGTAGTTTGGTTTAACATAGGGAGTACCTCAGACAGTACCTTGATACAAATATTCGATGAGATATTACTAGAGACCCGACATCATACGTAGACCTATAGTAGCAGATATTGTACATAGCGATATAGATGAGATAGAGGATATAGAGGTGGATCCCATTGTATCCCATCTAGGGGTGAGAAGAGAGAATATCAGATACTGGAGTCTATAGGGGACCCATCCCATCTTCCCTGATGACTACCCTATGGGTGATTCAGGTCTTTTAGAGAGGATGCCCCAAGGTGGTGATATGCCAAAGGAGGAGGAGGAGGATCAAAGAGATGAGGAGGAGCCCTTCCCCAAGGTAGATCCCATGGAGGAGGAGAGAGAAAAGGAGAGAGAAGATGAGGAAGCATACGAGAGAGCGTATGAGAGAGAAGAGGATATGCCCCTAGGTGGTAGTATGGGTGTGGATGATTAGGTAACCCATGCCATTCCATTAAGATCATGATGACCTCCCCGCGCACACATAGAGACACCACCACCTAGACCTAGACACGGCGAGCGAGGAGAGGGTAGTTACTCCATGCCCCCACCATCTAGATCCTTTGATGATACATAACAGGGAGATCCAGGTATGATTTATGTAATTGATTAAGGTAATTTAAGTAACATTTTTGCTAGAAGAAGTACTAAAAGATAGATATGTTTGAATTCTGTAGCTAGTGTAGCAGAGTGGAGGAGCTTTGTATCTGAGGCTTTGAAGGATACCTATTTATCATACTGACTACCAGCTAGTGGTGAGAGTCCCTGATTGGGCAGAGAGATCCCAGTTGACATGCAGATATTTTTGCATCTGTCCACCGAGAACTAAGTTTGTGTAAAGAAAGAGAAGAGAAATTGATGGCAGACCTATAGAAATCTTAGGAGTGAAACTATGAGATGAGCATATCAAGAAGTCACACATGGACTACCATAGTGAGATCTTTAGCATCACATCACACAGAAGAAAGAGCAGAGAGCCATCGACCCTCAGAGCATAGAGATAGAGATTGATAGCCATGGCTTATGTGCCATATATGTACCAAACTCTTGGATATTTATATATGAATATTTTTCTTGTCCAGTTATTTCTATGATTGATTACTTGTTCTTTTCATCAATACACAAAAACTTAACATAAAGAAAGAAATGAAATTAATGTATGAATGTATTCAAATCATATAACCTACAAAATAGACATAACCATTCTATAGGGAATACATGAAGAAGAGCTTATGTGTTAGGGATAATAACATTTGAGATGCATAATATTAATAGGTTCCTTAAGAAAAACACCATTCATATCAGAAATCTTATAAGAACCTAAAGTAAAATCATCAATAACCACAAAAGGTCCAATCCAATTAGGGTTGAATTTCCCTTTTTCACCAGATAAAGCATTCACATTCCTTTTATTTTCATATAAGACTAAATCACCTACCAAAAATGACCGTTCAATCACCTTATGATTGTACTATTTTTGAAGTGGCCTATGATAAGCCTTAATATGTTCCAAAGCATTTATTCATTGTTCATCCAACATTTCTAATTCTTGTAATCCTTGTTCCCGAAAGGTATCTTTATCAATTATCCCATGGAATGAAACATGTAAAGAAGGTATTTCCAATTCTAATGGCATAATAGCATCAATACCATAAACAATATTATAAGGAGAAGTACCCATAGTAGTACGGACACTAGTCCTATAAGCCCATAGAGCATAAGTAAGTTGAGTATGCCAATCTTTCACATGCTTATTGACTATTTTCCTCAGGATTTGTTCAATAACTTTGTTCGATGCTTCAGCTTGACCATTAGATTGATGATAGTAGGGAGTAGAAAATCTATGTTGAATATGATATTTCTCCAAGAATTTTGTGGCTTCTTTATTCTTGAAAGAAGTACCATTATCCAAAACTATCGTTGAAGGAATACTGAATCATGCTATAATATGATTAAGAATAAAATCACAAATAACATCCGCAGTAGTTGAGCGGAGAGGAATAGCCTCTACCCACTTTGTAAAGTAATCTGTAGCTATGAGAATGTATGTATGTCCTTGAGAAGAAGCTGGTGAAATTTTTCCAATAAGGTCAAATCCCCAAATGCTAAAAGGCCATGGAGAAACTTGATTATGAAGCTCACGACAAGGAGCATGAATTAAATTACCATGTTGCTGACACTAAGGACACTTCTTAACAAATGTAAAGGAATCTTGTTCCATTGTTTGCCAATAATATCCCATTCTAAGAAGTTTATTAACTAAAGATTTCCCACCAAAATGTCCTCCACAAAAACTAGAATGAGCTTCTGCTAAAGCTATCAGGCCTTTGGTTCTACCAAGACATCTTAATAGAAAAACATTATAAGAAATTTTGTAAAGGGTATCACCCAAAATGATATATCATGCTGCAAGCTTCCTAATACAGTTACGCATGTTCCTTGTTGCCAATTTGGGAAATGTATTGTCTTTCAAAAAGTGAAAGATATGCAAATACCATTTATCCAAATGCAAGTTACAACAATCAACATTACCCTTATTAGAAATTGTAGGTTGTTTAAGAGTGTGTATAGTAAATTGAAATTCTTCAGCACTATTCTCAAGATACACCAAGGAAGCTACGCTTGCCATGGCATCTGCGTGTTGATTATCTTTCTTAGGTAAAGTCTGAATTGTATAAGAAGAAAATTGTGAAAGGATATCAAGAGCCAATTCCTTATATTGTGACATCTTATCATTCTTAGTTTGATAACCCCCTTTTATTTGTTCAAAAATCAATTGCGAATCCCCATATATTTCCAAGTTTTTGATATGAAGGGATGAAGCTTCTCGTAGGCCAGCTATAAGAGCTTCATATTCCACAATATTATTAGTAAAAGGAAAGGTAAATTTATATAACATAGGGATTGGTTTCTTGGTAAGAGGGACCAAGATGATGCCTATGCCAGAACCTATTTTACATCTAGAACCATAAAAATATAATTCCCAAACATCTTCTTGTTTAATAGAAAAAATATTCTCATCAGGGAATTCTATTGAGGCGAAGTTGGTATGAGAATAAGGAAAAGGAGCTTCAGCTAGATATTTAGTTAAATTTTGTCCTTTAATTGACTTTTGAAGAATTAAATTAAGATCAAATTCATTAAGTAACATCACCCATTTAGCCAGACGGCCAGAGAGATCAGTTTTTGAGAAAAGGTGTTTGAGAGGATAAAATTTTACAATCACATTAACCTCAACATTCAATAGATAATGCCTGAGTTTTTGATAAGCATAAAATAAAGCCAAGCATTGTCTTTCTAAATTGGTATATCTTGTTTCATAGTCTAGTAAAGTTTGACTAATGTAGTATATCGGTCTTTCCTTACCTTCACTATCATGTTGAGCTAATAATGCACTCACAACATGGGAAGTGGCAGAAGTATATAGATAGAAGGGCTTATTGAATTGGGCTGGTTGCAAAATAGGAGGATTAGCAAGATACTCCTTAAATTATTCAAATGATTGTTTACATTCCTGGTTCCAAGAAAAATTGGTATCTTTTCTAAGTAAGAAGTGAAAGGAACAGTTCTATGAGCTAAGTTAGAAACAAAGCGATGTATAGAATGAATTTTTCCTTGTAAACTATGTAATTGAGAAATATTCTTAGGAGGAGGCATATTAACGATAGCATCAATCTGTTTAGTATCCACTTCTATGCCTTGCTTAGAGATTATAAATCCTAATAATTTACTAGAATCAAGTCCAAAAGTGCATTTCTTAGGATTTAATCACATATTATAACTCCTAATCCTTTCAAATATTTGTTTTAAAATAAACACATGGTCTTTTCTTTGTATAGATTTTTCCAAGATGTCATCTACATAATCTTCTAGAATCTTATTGATGTAACCATGGAAAATCAAGGTCATAGCACATTGATAAGTTGCTCCCTCATTTCTTAATCCAAAAGGCATCATGACCCAACAAAATGTTCCCCAAGGTGTGATAAATGTGGTTTTAAGTTGATCTTCAATAGGAATAAATATTTTATTATAACCTGAAAACCCATCCATAAAAGATAATAAAGCATGATCCGCTGTCGAATCCACAATCATATCAATATTGGGTAGGGGAAAATCATCTTTTAAGGATGCTTTATTTAAATCTTGAAAATCAGTGCACATTCTTATCTTATTCTCTCCTTTAGAAACAACCACGATATTGGACATCCATTCAGAGTAATCAATAGAGCAGATGAACCTAACACCTAACAACTTTTCAATTTCAGCCTTTACTAGAAAAGTAATTCCTGGATTCATCTTTCGTATTTTTTGTTTCACAGGTTTGACATTGGGTTTAAGAAAAATATTGTGAGTAACAATCTTAGGATCTATGCCCAGCATATCCAAATATGTCCAAGCAAATATATCCTTATATTCAAGCAAAAGGGAAACCAATTGATCATGTTCATCTTGGTTCAAACATTTTCCCACTTTGATTAATTTTTCAGAGTCATTCTCATCCATTTGAACTTTCGTAGTCTCAGTTATTAATAAATTACTTTGTATGGGAGAATCCATCAGCAAAAGAGAAATATCGTGTTCATCATGTTCTCCAAAATAGGCTTCATTATTCAAACAATAAGGGTTTCTTCTTTTATGATGAAATGTAAGTAAATCTTGATAAGCTCCTAAAAAAATCAGCTAAGGCTTCATCCTCGGGAAATATATCTGAACTAGGTTTTTGATCCATGTCAAAGAGAAGTGGATTAACCAATTTTAAGTGTCCACCATAAATATGATTAACATTAAGAGGAAAAGCCAATGGTTTCTTATAAGGATTGAATCCTAACCCATAAGTATAATCATAAACTTCATTGTCCAAGGGTACTTATATACCTTGCTCATATTGTCCACATCCTTTCCCATTGAATCATGATTTCCAAAGTAAATGATAACTAGATCCATATCTATCTGCCATATCAGATTGATTTAAAGGAGAGGCATATGTCACAATGTCATAACAATCTAGTTTTATTGTCTCAATTGTTTCTTCAAGGGAAGCAGCAACAAAGTTACTTTTTAATTCCCCAAAAAGTGGAGAAGGAATAAAGAATTTCTTTTCAAACCCATTTTGTTCCTTCATGAACTCTAAATCAGAAACTTTGTATTCTCCTATAAAAGAAGGATTAAAATCCAATGTTACCTAATCATCTTCAGTTAAGGAAGAGGATGGAACTTCAACTTGTTTAACTTCAGGAGGTTTCTTAGGTTCCTTAGTTGTTTGTATGGGTTCAGAGATCTTAGCATATTCTGCATTCAAGCAAGGGTTTGGCGTATCATCCACATGTAAAGTATACATCAGATTATTATAAATGAACCTAACCTTATGATGTAGAGTAGAAGGAATCACATGCATAGTATGTAACCAAGGTCTTCTTAATAAAAGGTTATAATTGAGAGGTCTAGGCATGACATGAATAGGTGTGTGAAGGACTAGACCAACCTTGATAGGTAGTGTAATAATGCCCAAAGTTTTCTTTACAATATTATCTAATCCATGAATAGGGATATTATCCAATTGAATGGTTGTAAGATTGGCTTTAATAGCCTTGAGCATATCCATGCTACAAACATTAAGCCCAGATCCATTGTCAATTAATGTTCTTTGAATGATACTCTAATTAATAGAAACAACAACCATAAGAGCATCATATTGATTTTGCACCTCAATAAAAGGTAAATCATCATCAGTGAACACAATAGGAGGTACAAAAGGCATATTATGCATGCACTCCAAGAATGAATTAATATTCTCTTGATTAGGAGGTAGAGCCAGAAGAGTAGATAAAGCTTTTTGTAATGCCTCATGATATGTAGGAGAAGTTTGAAGCAATTCCCATAAATAAATCTTAGCTAGAGTAGCGCGTAATTGCTCAACTAAGTCATACTATTTAAATGAAGAAGGTAACCTAGGTGCTTGAGGAAGCACAAGTTGAGGAGGTAAAGAGGCTAGAAGAGTAGGTTGAGGATTATTCCATGTACAATAAGTATGGGAAACAAAATCCATGTTATCATAGAAATCCAAAGGATCTTTAGGTTTACCCATAATAGTCATTCGAGGACATCCTTTTACCGTCATCAAAGGTTTAGAGAATAATGTTCTAGGTGCCTCAATGTTGAAAATAGAGGAGTATGAAGGTAACCATGCACATATCCTATGGTAAAGGTCAATCAAAAAAGTTGTGGAGGAGAATGAAATAGGAATAGGATCCATGGAGATCTCATTCGAACCATTTTCATTCTCACTTCCATGTACCTTAATAAGGGATCTATTCTCTTGTACAATAAAATCCTCATCAAAGTATTCCAAAAAAGAGTCATACATATTGAACACACAATAAAATTACAAGCATGTAAATGTTTTTGTGTTTTTAAAGAAATTTTATATATTTTTATGTATTTTTTTGGAATATAAATGCAAGAGCATAAAAGAAAACCTACATCTATATGCATGAAAGATCTTAATATTAAATCTAAATCTAACACCAAAGAGAAAGAGTTGTCTATCGCATGTTCGCCAAAATGTAAAGAAGAAAATGATGAGGATATTGATCTCCTAGATAGAGTTTGCTAAATAAATGTTCATATGTAAAAGAGACCAATGCCATAATTCAATCCTTTACATTTAATTGTATTGAAGGCATTTGAAGATTGTATTTAAATTGGAAACAAACATTAATGGAGTAAAATACCAACCTCACATCATAGAAGATCTAAAAATGTCATTTTCTAAAGCCTGTGTTGAGAATCT
This sequence comes from Thuja plicata, assembly GCA_018584345.1. Classification (NCBI taxonomy): domain Eukaryota; kingdom Viridiplantae; phylum Streptophyta; class Pinopsida; order Cupressales; family Cupressaceae; genus Thuja; species Thuja plicata. The sequence goes on from MU223788.1 coordinate 170,924, forward strand.
GGAAAATCTGAGACCGGATCTAGAACAGAAACAAAGAGACAAACATAACCCATAAATCTTTTTTCATTTTGAGACAGTTCTGATTTGCACCTTCAAGTCAATGTCACCATTTGCTAGAATTTCTAATTGCGCCCTAGGTCACAATCAACCTAAAAAGTATCATATCAAAATTATATTTTTAGATCCCAGAAGTTTTCTAAAAAGGGTATCCGGATCTGTGCTCTATTACATTGTTCCCGAACCTGTAACTCCTGAAACAAGATCTGCAAATATCTAAAAAAGAGGGATTTTAGGGTGGCTATATAAGGGTTTTCCTTAGTCAAATCCCCATTTTTGTGGTCTCCACCTCCACAAATAGCTGAATATAGTAGAATTTATGTGTGTGTTGTTCTTGAAAAGAGCTTTGAATGTGTAATGTCAAGATCTAATCCTCTACATTAAAAACCCTAACATGAATTGAAAGTGAGAAAGCAATGCATAGATTTGAATGTGATGAAGAAAGCATACCAAGCCCCCAAGGCTAAATTACTCCTACCAAACTCCCAATCCATAATTTCTACCCCATGATAGTATCCTTTGAATTCTTGAAGGTTGAAAATGGTGGATTCAAGAAGAAGGAAAAAAGGAAGATGTCTCTCTTGCTCCAAAGAAGATCCACAATGGCTTGTCTACAAAGTGCTTGAAAGTCTTAATGCATCATCATGTCTTGTCCTTCTATATCATCCTCTTGCTTTCTTGCTTCATCACCATGTCTAAATCATAATTGCATCATATCCTCTTATGATTCTTTTTTATATCCAAATGAAGGCAAAAGAGGGCGTTTATATATAGATCTCAATATAGACCTCCTAGGGCAATGCAAGGGACCCAAATTCAAATTTCACCTTAAATTATGGTCCAATTACAATCACCAACCAAGGAGGGGATTTATTAATCCAAATATTGGGAAAAACACTTCCACATCCAAACCTGGGGACCTATTTTAAGTTTTAGGACCCCGATAGGCTCCATATTTGAAAGCAGAGACCATCACCTAACAAGGGTCAAGGTCGACCTCAACCTTGACCTAGGTCAAGGAAAACCTCAACCTTGACCTAGGTCAAGGTCTACCTTGACCCTGACCTAGGTCAGGGTCAACCTCAACCCTAAACTAAGGTTTCAGGCCGGTTAACTTGGGAGATCTATAGGTTCCTAGGTCAACTAGGGACCCAGGTGTTGACAGGACTTTGTGACCGGTCTCATCAATAGATGTAAGCTATCACTGGGAACCAGGGTACCGGCCAACTTTGCCTATAAAGGGATTCTAAAGAATGAATTCTCTGGGCCTTCAAGCACCTCAGTGTCAGGTCTTGACAGTGCGGGAGCTCAGTTGGGTGTGTGACTATTTTTGTTCAAGGGGTAGTTGGTTTTCTTGACTCGTCTTCTCTAGGGATTTTAGTAATTTGGGGTTTCTTGTAAGCATTTGGATTATCAAACAAACTTAAAAAGATATTCTAGGATTAGAGTGCATTCATTCTACTTATAGTTATGCAAATATGTTTAAAACATGAACCATGCTCCAATGGACTATACTAAATACTAAACATATACAAAACCAGTGATTCATACATGTTCAATAGAAAGGGAAAATAGGTTGTTAATCTACTTAACATTAGAGAAAAGGACATCAGAAACATACAACACAAAAGAGTGTTAACTTAGAGTTCAAGACACCAACAACATCATTGCGAGAATCCTTCCTTCTTCATTAACAATTTTCTAGCATCACTAGTGTGTACATCAACAGCTCCAAGGGAGCATCTAACTACTCAGAACTACTAAGAACTACCAAGCATTGAGCTCTGCAACTACTAGAAATTAAAATGCTGAAATGCTAATAGTACGGACTGAAAAATCTTCAATTTCATCGACCCTTGAAATGAGGTCAGACTTTTTATTTATACACAAAGGCTTCCCTAAAACTAACCTAATCTAACTGTACACTCAACAATTAAAATACAATATCCAGTGGTCGGTCCTACTTGGACCACTTTACAACAACCTCAAAAAGAGCAGAGGTATGACAACTTGGCGAAAGAAGACAAGAAAGGAGAATAGAAGGATTAGCCTCGAGAAGAGTGCCAGAGTAAGAATAGAAGAAATCTAATCTTCCTGGGTTTGAGGCTACATGCCTCATCAATGCAAAAAGAGGCTCACTATCTTCGATGCGCTAGGCGTTTAATGCTAGAGAGGCACCTTGGGAAGACCACATGTTAGAGCCATCCCTCTAACTAACATGCCTTATCAGGGTTATCCACCTTCTGACCCACTTATTAACTGCCTGATAATGACTGGTAGGCTCCAGGGAACCTGGACACAGGTCATTGAAAGAATACAAAACTGTTGGATCTAGAACTCTGGGATCTGGGAGCTTATGCTAAAATAATAAATGAATGTTCAAAATGCACCCTACTGGTGAGAATCCCTAGAATTTGGAGAACTTTATTGTCCTTTTCTATTTTTGAATGCTTCCAAAATTTGGTAGATGCCATCTCAATCTATGTCCTTAATGCTATTCCACCAGTCGCGGACAATTTCAAACTTCTCTTTGATCTCTCTGGCCCCATCCTGGAATTCTCCTACTAATTTTACAGAGTCATGAATGCAGAGCATCATCTTAGATATTCTTGATAGCTTCCCTCCATCAAATTCCCTGGTAGATTGATACCGAGACTCCATCAACTCATCAGATTTGTTGAGGACATAGTCTTCTGGGGTGCAAGTTCTGGTGGTGAAGGGATCAACTTGCAAAACCCTTACAATGAATACTTTAAATAGGTCTATAGGATAACATACCACGGTTACTTTCTGTCTTAGGGCCTTAACCAGTTTCTTTCTTACCTCAATTTTGAGGTCAAGTTTGGAGTACTGGGCCTGGAGGAATTCGAACGATTCCTCTCCCAAAATTCCTACCTCTGTAATGGCCTCCTCTCTAGAGTTGATGAATTCATCAAGTTCGGTCCTCCACCCTTCATATTTTTCTAAGCCTCCTTCCTATAGGATAGTGGAGACATTCACCTGATTCAAGAGATTGTTGATCTAGTAAAGATCCAGGAGTGATACCTCCAAAAGTTTCCTTACGGCCTTGATCTGCTCGGCGATCCACCTGTCTATAGATTGTGCCTTCTTCTTCATGGCTCTGAGAGAATCCATGTCACCCTACAGAAGTGTTGGTCCAGAGGTAGAAGCTTCCAAATGGATCTTGGCTAGTGGCTGTGTCATTTTTTCTAGAAGTCTGAGGAGATTTTCATTCTTTTCTCTTTCCTCCATTAACTTATGCATTTGTTTATCATACCAGGCCTCAACTACTTGGGTTACCTCTTTTAGCAGGTCTAACTCTCCATGCTTATCTCTCCTCCCCAGAGACACCTCTGTGATTGCATAATCTTTGGCCCTTATTGTTGTTGCATCTACATCTAGGGGAGGTGTTGCAATTGTTGCAACTGTACTTCCTCTTGGACTAGTCTAGAGGGTATGGACTGTCCAGGCCTTTTTAGGCTTCTTGGCCTCTGCATTTTGGAACATCATTTTGGCTAGGGAGAGTGGAACAACTATTGCCACCACTGGGGCCTTCCTCTTTCTAGATTCCACTAGCCATTGTGGCAGTTGGGGTGGTTTTGTTACCAAGGCCTGGGTATTAAGACTCCCTTCGGGATCCAGCGATGTATTCCCGGTATCTGCAATTTCATCAGGCTCTTTCTCCTTTCCCTATTCTTGTTCTTGTTCCTGTTCTTCAGAGGCCTCGGTATTTTTTTCCCTCGTGGTGTCCTTATCTGTGATGTTTGGGACCTCATCTCCGCCGACATTAGCATCACCTGTATCAATGGGGATTTCCCAATCCTTCTCAGCATCAGGTGAACTGACATCTGTATCTTTGGGGATCTTCCCCTCATCCTGATACTGTTATTTTTCTTCTTTGATGTTATTATCTGGGGTATCCTTCTCCATTGGAACATCCTCTAGAGGTGGCAGAGGTGTTTGGCCAATGTTTGACTATTGGGCCGATGAGACCACCTCGCAAAATGTACTCTAGGGCACTTGAAGTGTGATGGTTAGGGGTACGATTGATCCCGTAGGTCTAGTTTCCCTAGTCATCGATTTCTCATATGTTATTTGCCTTGATTCTTCCTTGGTCCCTTGGACCATTGTTTCCTCTTGCTCAGGTCCTTTTTGTGTTTCTTCTTTTTCAGGTTTTCGGACCTGTTGTTCTGGGATCACTTCCTTTTCTTGCATCTCCCCTTTACCGAGGATGATCACTACCTCCTGTGCAGCTATTTCTTCTACCGCCTTATCTATTTCCCCATGCAGGTTCATGAGCTCATTTGTCCCAAAGATGTCATCGAAGTCATCGTGTGGGGAAGAGGCCTCTGATATATCATCTAGTTCGCGGGAATTTGAACTGACCTCTATTGGGGGAACATTAGGCATTCTAGGGACTGTGTCTGTGCTTGGGGTAGGGTTTACCCTCTTCTTCTTCTTTCTTTGTAATGGGGCCCCACCACCCATAATATTTGCAGAATCTGCCCCGGTGAATGTCTGCCTTCTCATTAATGTTGCTAACGACAGGGATTCCGCCGGGTGAGGGGATGCCACGGGAGTTGCAAGGAGGCCACAGGAAAGCTGGGCACTTATCTTCTAACTTGTGAGCCTCGATGCCTCCTTCCCTTTACTTTGGCTGGGTTCAGCAGCTTCAGAGGTTGAAGTAGACCTCTGCACAATTGGGCCTTTATGGGTGCTCCTCGGACACACCTGCTCAAAATACCTATGACTATTTTGAATGATGGGGTGACATACCTCTTCAATCATTAAGTTCTTTGGGGTGCTCCAATCAACCGAAGGGAGATCCAATTTTTCGATCCCCTGCTCTTTATATGTTGGGTCCTCTAAAGGCCCATCGTCAGTAAAATCTTTCAGGAAGCCCCGAAGGCTGAGGGACTTCATTAAACCTTTTGACATGAGAAAGTGCTTCCAGGCCTAGAGATCAAAATTGTCCTGGCAATCTGCCCAAAAATTTCAATATCATCTTTATGCAGCGCAGATGCCTGGGGTAGCGCCTCCCTTATCTTTCCTACTGGGTCAAAATTTCTTCTACTATGGTGAAATTATGCCATTCTCAAACTCCTTAATTCATTGTCAGCCTCTTTGGCCACTGAGACTACAAGAATAATTCCCACAAACCATCGGGAATGGAATTGATATGACCTTTTTCAAGGAAAATAATGCGTGGAGCTCCAAGATTGCCTGCAGAACTCCAAAAGAATGATCCTATCCACGCAATACCTAGGGAGTAGGTAGGGTTTCTCAGAGAAGCCAGTCACCTGAATGTATGTATGTTGTTAGAATTGAATGAAATATTTTCTATAAGTGCTTACCAGATTCATCTCCTCTTATGACAACTGGTACTTGGTGTCCCGAGTAAGTGTCAAAATGTTACGGTAGACAAACGCATTGTTTACACTACAAAAATTAGGGAAGCTAAGTTCCCACTAGACTTGGGGATAATGTTCCCATGGCACCAACTAGTCAGGCCTGTTCCCAAGAATGCCCACTAGCTATAAACCCTGAAAAGAAGGTGTCTATTGGGCCAAAGCCCATAGTACATAAGATGTCATGTAGAAAGTCATCCCTCAAACTGACATACCTCATCAGGAACATCCACCCTCTGACATATTTATTAGCTGCCTGATAATGATCGATCAGCTCTGGGGAACCTGAACGCAGGTTATCAAAAGAATACAAAACTATTGGATCTAAAAATTTTGAGTCTGGGAGCTTATGCTCAAAGAATGAATGAATGTTCAAAATGCACTCTGTTGGTGAGAATCCCCAGAATTCGGAGAACTTTATTGCCCCTTTTTGTTTTTGAATGCTTTCAAAATTTGGCAGATGCCATCCCCATCTATGTCCTTAATGTTATTCCACCCATCATGAATAACTCTGAACTTCTCTTCGATCTCTCCGGCCCCATCCCAGAATTCTCCTACTAGTTTTATGGAGTCATGAGCCTGGAGCATCATCTTAGATATTTGTGATAGCTTTCCTCTGTCAAAGTCTCCGGAAGACTAATACCGAGACTCCATCAACTCAGGTGCTTGAAGGCCTGGAGAATTCACTCTCTAGAATCCCTTTATAGGCAAAGTTGACCGGTACCCTGGTACCTGGTGACAACTTACATCTGTTGATGAGATTGGTCACAAAGTCCCGTCAACAAAAACTAGCGCTAGAAGGAGGGAAAGCCACTTTTGCATTGATGAGGCATGTAGCCTCCAACCCCAGAAGATCAGGTTTCTTCTATTCTTATTCTGGCACTCTTCTCAAGGTTGATTCTTCTGTTCTCCTTTCTTGTCTTCTTCCACCAAGCCGTCATACCTCTGCTCTTTTCCAGGTTGTTTTAAAGTGGTGCAAGTAGTACTGACCACTGGATATTGTACTTTAATTGTTGAGTGTATAGTTATATTAGGTTAGTTTTAGGGTAACCTTTGTGTATAAATAATAAGTTTGACCTCATTTCGGGTCAAAGAAATTGATGATTTTGCATTTCATACTATTAGCATTTCAACATTTTCATTTCTAGTAGTTGCAGAGCTCAATGCTCGGTAGTTCTTATTAGTTCTTAGTAGTTAGATGCTCCCTTGGATCCGTTGATGTACACACCAATGATGCTGGAAAATTGTTAATGAAGAAGGAAGGATTCTCGCAATGATGTTGTTAGTGTCTTGATCTCTCAGTTAAAACTCTTTTGTGTTGTATGTTTCTAATGTCCTTTGCTCTAATATTAAGTAGATTAACGACCTCTTTTCCCTTGCTATTGAACATGTATGAATCGTCGGTTCTATATATGTTTAGTATTTAGTATAGTCCATTGGAGCATGGTTGATGTTTTAAACGTATTTGCATAATTATAAGTAGAATAAATACACTCTAACCCTGGCATATCTTTTGAATTTTGTTTGATAATCCAAATTCTTGCAGGAAACCCCAACTTACCAAAATCCCCGGAGAAGACGAACCAAGAAAACTAGCTATCCCCTGAACAAAAATAGTCACACACCCAACTGAGCTCTTGCACTCTCGAGACCCGACACTCAGGTGCTTGAAGGCCCAGAGAATTCATTCTCCAAAATCCCTTTACAAGCGAAGTTGGTCGGTACCCCGGTACCCGGTGACAACTTACATCTGTTGATGGGACCGGTCACAAAGTCCCGTCAACATGAGGGAGGTGAGAAAACACACCAAGATGCTAGATAGAGGCACAAAGGCCAAAGAGTAAGTGTGATGAATATTTAGGAGAGCCAATACATAGGTTCTACACCAAGAAGATGAAATCATAGAAAGGGAGATTAAGGAGGACCTGAGGGACCCTAACCCTAATTTCACCTAGAAATGCATAATAAAGTACATGTCCATCCTAAATGCAAATCTAATATGAAAATGTACTAAATGAGGGTGCTAAACCTACCAAAATGGAAATGCTTCCATTTTAGGATGATACATATATTTATGTGTTAATGTGTATGTTTTGATACCTCCCCTTAAGACATCCCATTTTAGATTATTTTAAATTACTTACATGACAAATTGAATAGATTATTTAATCATATTTTTATGGTTCAATTCATTTATTATATTGCTTTTATGTATGTTGTTATAGATTTATGTGTTAATATGTATGTTTTATACCTCCCCTTAAGACATCCCCTTAAGACATTTCCTTTTAGATTATTTTAAATTACTTACATGAAAAATTGATTAGATTAGTTAATTGTATTTTGATAGTTCAATTCATTTATTATATTTCTTAAATATGTATGTTATTATATATTTATGTGTTAATGTGTATGCTTTGATACCTCCCCTTAAGACATCCCCTTTTAGATTATTTTAAATTACTTACATGACAAATTGAATAGATTAGTTAATT
>MU223788.1:190426-204212 GCA_018584345.1 Thuja plicata
TGTGAGAGAGAAACTCTCTCTCTCTCTCTCTCTCTCTCTCTCTCTCTCTCTCTCTCTCTCTCTCTCTCTCTCTCTCTCTCTCTCACACACACACACACACACACACACACACATTGCACACAAAGAATATAAAATGACATGAAACCAAAAATAGTAATATGTCAAATCTAAATATTTTTATTATTTGATTCAATGGTGGGAAGCCTCTACCTTCTTTCTAGTGTCCGAGCTTGTTGATTTTGAGCCTTTTGGAGACATCTATGGTGGGATCTAGGTGTTTGATTTATGCCTCTATGTGCCCATTAAAGGTCTTGTTGTTTGTGACTATATTCCTATGGGTGGAGGATTTAATTTTTCCCTCTTTTTGGTAGCCATTGGGGCCTCTATTTTTTGTTTCTCTAGGCACCTTTCCTATGCTTGTGGCTCTCCATTCACTATTGAGCCGGCTCCTTTCCTCCTAGAGCTAGTGTGGGGAGGCTTCCCTATGCAAGTTCCTATTGTAGCGGGTGGAGAATGAGAGGTTATGGTGCATGCGGGGGTTCTGTTCTCAATGGTTTTCCTACTCAAGTTTGTTGCTAGGGTGGTCAATGGTTGGCTTACTATGGTTTGGGCATGTCAGTCATGATGTGGTCATTTTTGGGACATTCCCTTCTCCTCTTTGGTCTTGGTGATGGTCTTTGTAGGTAGCCCTCCCCTCATGGAGGGTTTTGTTGTCTCTGGTGGTCCGTATGTAATAGATTCTTGGGTTGTGTTTTCCCTTCACCTGTTGGTGGTTTATTTCTACCTCTATTGTGTGTAGTTTGTTATCTTATATGCTGGAGTTGTGGTGGATGAGTGTGCCTCGACAGTTATTGGGTCCATCTTTGTCCAAAGTGTTGAGGCCTTTGTTTTGGTCTTTGCACTGGCCCTTCTTAGTGGTGTCTCATGCTAGCTTGAAGAGATTGCAAATGGACCAAACATGTTTACTAGGAAGTTTCACGTGCTTATATGGGTAGGTTTTTTTATTGTTTTGTGGCTTGGGTATATTCTTTCTACTTGTGGTTGAGGTGGCATATGTGATAGAAAGCATCGAGGATGGTTTTTCTTTTTCCCTGTTGGATGCTCTTGCTAAGGTTGTGGGTATCAAGCTTGTGGCTCTACTTTGTGCTTTAGAATTTCTAAGAGGAGATGGCTTTCCTCATTTATGGGTGACACTTTTCTTGGGTTTTCTCTATTTGGGGAACAAAGTACTAATGGTTCTTCAGTTTTCTGGAGAGATTGAGTAAGGAAAATGGTTCAGGGAGGCTTGTGGCTTTATATAAAGATGAGAAAATATAGTTAGAAAGAGGGAGGTTGGGTATCCAAAGCATGATGGATTTCCTTTTGTGATCTTTGGTGTTGAGGAAATTTTAAGGTAGTCGACAAATAGGGCCATTTTCCTTTTTGTTGATGAGGGTGAATTGGGATTATGCTCCCCTCACTAGGATTGGTCGTTGCATTTTTTTATTGCTCTTGTGGTGACCAAAGTTGTGAGGATTCGTGGTCTGGTCGATGACATTGTGGATTTTTTTATCTTATGGAGATATGTTGGTGAGATTAGTTGGAAGGTTATTTACAACTTGAAAGTAATGGTGGTTATGGAATGGCATTTAGCTCAGTTGACTGTGGAGAAGGGGGTGCTCAGCTTGCCAGGATGGGGGTCTGGTATTGTTGGTCTTATTCCTCTTCTTCTATAGTTCCTATGGAGGTGGAGGCCATTTTCATTTGGACTGTCCATTCCTATATGCATGGACTGTAATTTTATTTTCCTTGGTGGTGAGTTGTTTATTGTAGCTCGTTTGGTCTATGTAGTGATATGGGTTGCTCCTGTGGTGACTGGTGGAGTGGAAAATTATGGCTTGTTGGATGGAAAGGAAGTTTTAGTGTTTTGGCATCTATTTTGGTTGCCTTTTTTGAGACTTTTTATGGATGGTCCATAAGTTATTCTTGATTAGGAGGAGAGGGGGGTGTTCAACTTGCTAGGAGGGGGACTTGGTACTATTGGTCTACTTCTTCTTCTTTCATGATTCTTACAATGGTAGAGGCAATTTCAATTGAACTAATTACTATTATGTAGGGATAGTGGTTTTTTTCTCTTTGATGACAAGTTGTTTGTCGCAGTTGGTTTGGGGGCTATTCCTGACCCTGTGGAGAAGAGAGGTATTCAGCTTGCTAGGAGGGGGACCTGGTTCAGTTGGTTTTCTTCTTCTTCTTCTTCTTCCATGAATCGCATGGGGTGGAGGTTGTCTCTTTTGGACTGTCCATTCCTATTTGTATAGACATTGGGTTCATTTTCTACGATGGCTAATTGTTTGTTATTGTTCATTTGGGGGTTTATTTTGCTTTTGTTTGAGAAGTTCTTTGTACACCTCAGAATGCTTAAAATTCAAACAAAAAAATCTAAAACATATGACTAAATCCATACTACTTGTAATCATATGTGAGTTGTATTCGTGGTTGTCTTATAGAAGTCTATTTCACTATGATTGGTTTGTACTTTCAAGTTGTGAATTATCCATTGAACATATTCCAATGTATACAAATAGTTTAAAAAAACACATATCAATCCTCCTAGAATTCTATAGCCTTATAACAGTCAACATGACATGGTCTCTATTCAGTAACTTATTCAACTTGCACTATGTCTCCACTTAGATCCCTTTTACACTACAGCTCTTCTACACCCCTGATTTAAATGAGGTGTAATATTGCTTTCGACGTACCCATTGCACACCAAAGTGCATTAACATTTATAAATGTTTTGATGAATTTAATATCAATTTCTAAGTCTAACCAATTTTGTACAGGCCCTAACAGAGATCCCGATGAAGTCTAAACCCAAAACTCAGGGTGTATAACAAGTTAGCTATTGTGTACCTGGGTGCATAAAAACTTATCCATTTTGCACCCTCTTTTTTCACCTAGATTTCATAGCATAGAGAGTTCACAGGTTACAAAGCTCAAAACTGGAGCTATAGGTGCTTTTGGCACTCCAACAATCAGAAAATCAACAATCAAACATCAAGGTCTCTATTTCATTCTCAAGTACATCTTACATCATCTCTACTTCACACACACACACACACACACACACTCTTGTAAGCAAAGGATCATTGACCCTCTTAGCACTCAGGGTCTCCCTAGCCTATTGGGACATTATTTGAAAAGGTAAAGTGGCCTATCCTATTTTATTGCTTTACATTTCATATTGTACACATAAATACATCGATATGCATACATAGATATGGATACATGTTAGAGTAATCACTTATTAATTAAATCATGTTGATTTAATTAGTTAAGTTGTTTTATTATTCTTTAGTGCTTAAGCTTTCTCTTAGGTGCATTAATAATTAATTCTTTTATTAATTATTAATGTGCAACCTAACTTTTTTAGGCTTTACGGTTTTGTTCACCTTTATAGGTTGAATCTTGCAATTCTTTTTTCATGAACTCGGAATATAATTTTGCTCTCATCTTTTGACTACGTTTTGAGTTCTTATTTTTCCTCCTTTCAACTTCTCTCCTGTAACAAGTTATTTGCATGCAGGTATTCTTGGCGTTCTGTGGATTTGTATTTCTCAGATCCTACATGGTATTAGAGCCGCCCTACTGCTGCCTGGTCTGGTATTTTTTGAAGCAGTGATTTGAATGCAAAAACCACAGCTTTTTGCAGTTTTCTCTTCAATCTGAAAGAGGCACATTTTTTTGGAGCACTTTGAGCAAAAATGGACCTCACCATCGCGCTCAGAAGGCCCGGGAGATTACTTTTCATATAAATTTTGCCATTTTTGGCTACACTGGCCTCTAAGAAAATTTTTCTCTCTCCCAGGCCGTACGACATGTTTTTCGAGAAAATAATAAAAAAATCTCAAAAAATGCTCTGTTTAAGTGCTGCAGACGCGCAGCTGACGCACTGCCACTGCGCTGCCTCTGCGCAACCCGTGCCCTACCCGCGGCCAGTGTGCCGCCCCAGCCCCACCGCAGCCAGCGCGCTGCCCAACCGCTTCTGGCAGTCACCTCCACCGATGCAGTGCCGCTGACGCACCACCCATCTGCCACACGCTGCTGCTACATGCTAACATCATCTTTCTAGCAGGTAACGTCACCTTTCTGGCGTCAATTTTTTTTCTCTAGGGACCTTTTTTTTTGACATGACATCATCCTGACATCAACAAAATCCTGTGACGATCATATGACCATCAAAATTTTTTTCATGCCTGGCGACGACCATTTGGACGTCAATTTTTTTGCAGTGAACTGCTCATTTTGACCTCCTGTCAGTCTTTTGGCCATAACTTGAGCATACGGTATCATTTTTTAGAAAATGAGATATTGCCAGAAAGCTCTTTCCGAGCCGGAGACCACCATGTGGATTTTGGATGCACACTCAGCCTTTTAAGTACCTTTTTTGGTGTCAAAGTAGAAGATTTTATTTCCCTCCTCACTGCACCTGGTTTTGATCTAAATGCAGTAAGGTCAGATTTCTCAGTTTTTATTTAAGAGTTATCATGGTTTTTTCTGCTCACCCTTCAGTTGCTATTTTGGAACAGGGTAATTATGAGTCATGGGAAAAGGGTATACTTACACATTGTAGGTGGCTTAATTTTTTGCCTTATTTGTATGATCTCATACCTAAACCAGCCACTTCATAGGGAACATTAGCATGGGATATTATTAGAGTTCACCTAGTAGGACTTATAGTGTCTAGTGTTGATCATGACACTGTGTTGGCTATATCAGACATTGATTGTCCTCACCCACTTTGGACACGTCTTTAGGAGATCTATGGAGACCCTAATCTCTCTCCATTCCCAAAGGATCCTGCCTTAGATTGTCTCATACCCATTGCTTGGAGAGAGAATACACCCTTTGATCATGATATATTAGAGGAGCTTGAGTATTTAGACACCCTTACATCTTTCGATGGATTAGAGGCTTGTTTCACAGTTCCTACTCTTCAGACTGATACTTCATCAACATCTCATGTTGTTCCTCATTGAGTGCAACATGGCATCATTCACCTTCCAAACATAGCTACTTTGGACTCTTATCTTTCAAACATATCCTTCTTGTTTGTTGAGTCATATATTGCAGATTTGGAGGATTATTTTGAGGACATTCATCTCCTCTGCCTTGACAGTTAGGTTATCATTGTTCGCCCACCATTATCAGTGCATTCAGCGGTTGCATTTTAGGATTCTCCACATCTGTTTGGATTTGACGTCATTTGTTTATGTTCAGAGAGTGAGATTCTTCAGTATTCAATCATGGCACACATCTTGAGATAGATTAGCTCATCACTCTTTACAGGGTTTCTTCGACATCGTCCTTTGGATTTGTTTCTTCCCAAGGGGAGGAATATCATTTGCCGCTTCAGGATCTCCTTTTGGATTCTACATCTGGCATCTATCATTATGATAGGAGTTTCTTCATTTTGGGGGGGCTTTGATCTCTCATCCCTCTCTCATGGGGGGGGCTAGTTGTACTTATTGTCTTGAGAGAGTCTCTTGAGCCATTTTTTCTGCATTTTTCTATCTCTTTTGGAGAGGGGTTTTTCCCATTGGGTTTTCTTCTTTGTCTCCGGTTTACAAAGATTTCCTTGTATTGGGTACCTGATCAGGCCTTGTTGCCTATTGGTGCTCTTACATTTGGCACAAATTTGAGTGACCATGTTAAAATTTTCAATAAGGCAAGGTGAGTACCCATGAAAAACTTTTGTGAGGAGGCCAATCTGGGAATGCTTGTTAAAGATACCCTGGTGATTTTCATCGAATATTACTAGAGAAGAGGGTTTAGTACCTTTCATTTTGCATATGCAGTGGGTTCCAACTCCTAAATTTCAAATCTGACATGTTTAGGGAGCAGTCATTTTGAGGTGGTCACCTAAATTTGCATTCTTTGCTAAGTGTCATTTTGTTGTAACTAGCCTACTTTGCATATGAATAACTTTCGCCTTGTTGAGTTTCATAGTTCACCACTTTGGGAATATTTAACATGTATATCAGAGAGCTTATGTTTTAAATCCTAAGTCATTTTGAATCCATTTGATAAGTTTTCAGTTTCCCCAAATTTGGTTCTCTAGAAATGTCTAGTTTCTCTGATTACCCAAATTTCCAAATAGCCTACTTTGAGGTCCTACAAGATGTGCTCCAGCTCAAGATTTTGCATAATTGAATGTTCCTCCATATTGAAAACATAATAGTGTACCCATTTGAAGATTTTTAGACTCCTGCCAATCCAATTATCCACTTTGCCAGAGCCTTTCCATTTTCAATTTATCAAAGTTTCACCGAATGTGCAGAATCCATAATTAAAGGACCTACTTTGTGGTTTCTCGATTTGCACCCAGTTCAAGGTCAAGCATAATTGAAACCATAGCAAGGGGAGCCCATCCCTATGGAGAAGATTAGAGGTATTGACCAGTAAAAAGGCAAGGCCATGGGTGAGCTGCACTTGGAGGAAACTTTCAAAAATCTATAAATGCAAGAACACAACCAGCCATGTTTTTGGTCATATCTCAAAAACTACGAACTGGGTTGGGCCGAATTTTGGATATGATTGAAACGACCATGCTTGAAATCTATAGTAAAATTTTTAGACAATTATGAGTTGAAATGAAAAAGTTATGGCTCTCTGAGTATTGGAAAAAATAACAAAGTTTCAAAAAATGCACAGAGATATATCCCACATGCATGGGGCTGTGAAAGTTTTTAACATTTAAATACTCCAGAACTTAGTATATGATTTGAAGAAAGAACCAAGAGGCCATTTGGTGGGTCTCTTGGTTGAAAATTTTAAAATTCTTGTGGGCCCCATTATTTTGGAGTAAAATGCATAAAGGCTAGTCTCCAAGTCTCCAAATCTAACCATAGTTGGTGAACTCATTCAGAGACTTAGAGACTAAAGGTAGTCTCCAAGTCTCCCAACAAACCCATGGTTGAGAAAATCATCTAGAGACTTAGAGACTAAAGCTAGTCTCCAAGTCTCCAGATTGAATCATGGTTAAGAAAATTATTTAGAGACTTGGAGACTAAAGCTTGTCTCCATGTCTCAGATCAAACCATGGTTAAGAAAAAGATTATGAGACTTAGAGACTACATTGTGAAAAGTAACCATAGTTGAGGCATGGTTAATGGTTGAGTTAAGTTTAAAGTTAGTCTCCAAGTCTCCAAGTCTCCAAAGCCAAGAAAATTATTTAGAGACTTAGAGACTAAAGGCTTGTCTCCAAGTCTCCAAATCAAATTATAGTTGAAGAAATCTTTTAGAGACTTAGAGACAATGAGCAAAAGGATGATCGTGGTTAAAGTGCAGTTAAGGTGCGGTTGAGTAAAGATCTAGAGACTTGGAGACTAAAGCTAGTCTCCAAATCTCCCAACAAACCCATGGTTAGCAAAAAGATGATGAGACATAGAAACTAAGTTAGTCTCCAAGTCTCCAAATAGATTGAAGGTTAAGAAAAAGATCAAGAGACATAGAGACTAAGTAGTCTCCAAGTCTCCAGATGAGCAGGGGTTAAAGGTGAGTTAAGACCAGAAAAAGGACAGTGAATCAGCATATGGCAAGTGTCAAAATCTGGTGGAATTTGGGCATAATATGCAGAAAATTGAGGAAAATGAGAAATTTCAATACACAGAGTTAAAGTGCATAGAATTAAAAGAATTTGCTATAGTTTAAAGTGAAAATCAAAGAAGAATATTAAAGGCAAATTGAAGGCTAAAGTGCATAGAAACTATATTAAATGGAAAATCAAAGTTATATGCATAGTTAAACATAGGAAAGGGTATAGTTTCTGGCAAATGTATTTTATTTCAGATTTGAAAAGGAACATTCCGGGAAGAATTTTCAACATAGAGGAAATCAGATTTTTTGCAGAAGCATGACAAATTTGGACAGAATGAAGATTAGATTATGGAGATCAGATTTGCACAAAAAGAAGAGATAAAATACATATATTTCATTTGCAAAATCAAATTCATATTTGCTTTCCCGGAGATTTTTTTGAAGAAGAATGAAATCAAATTTTCTCAGATTAATATCAGATTTGGAAGGCTTCTCAGTGGCAGAATGAATGAATTATGCAGAGGATAAAATCAGATTTTGAAAAGACAGATGGAGTCAGTTATTAATGAAATATATCAGATATTTTGAAGACTTGGAATGCAAGTAAAATTAGATTTTGAAGTCACCGAGAAGGATCAAAATTTTTGGAAAAGAAGGAATGAGTGCAAATCAGATTTGAGAGAAGGACAGATGTTTGCCAGACATAATTTTTAGGGCTTCCTCCTCTTCTATTTATTCCCTTATTTTCTCTCTTTTAAGGGTTCCTTTCCTCTCCTCTGTTCTGGTTTTTTCCTGCAGATGCCCAGAGCAGGTCCCTATTGGTCTTGTGGAAATTTTATTGTAAGTTATACTTCTATGTCTTTGATATTCTAAAGGCTTATTGTCTAGATGTGTTGAAACATAATCCATTAATAGAATACAGTGTATTTTTCCCTCTTTCATATTATCTTGTCTCTTTGCATTCTGTTTGTGCTCTAGTGTGTTTCACTTGTAAGGCATTTGAAATACACCTGCTACAAGGTAGTTTGTCTAATTATTTATGAGTTCCTTTCAAGGAGAGGACTAAGTTTCATAGATGATTTCAGAGAGCAAAGCATTGTGATAAGGATTTGATGCAGATGTATGTATATGAGAGGATAGTCTGTAAGGCACTCTATCTCAGCTGCATGTAGTTTGTAAGGCACTCTACAGTATCTCTATTGGTTTATCTCTGCTTATTCATGTTTTCATTAATTCTTTGCCCAAGGGATAGGCACTAGCCTAGGATATAGTTTGTAGTTTGTTCCTCATCTAATATCAAAATCATTTCAATCAAATATACTTTTGTTACTAAGAACAAATAAGATGAACTCATTAGGGACTCATATCAGCAGGATATTATCCATTTTAGTGATTCCTTGGAGAGTGAATCAACTAGGTTATCCCTCCTTAAAAGGAAGAAGGATGAAAACCCTTGTATCACTGATTTATGCTATATTTACAATCACGGTTTGTATGGTTAAGTTTTGCATTTGGTTATGCTTGGTCATATGCAAAATGTTTCATAAGTTAGCTCAATAACTCCTAACAACAAATCAGTGTCCACATTAATATATACTGTGTAATCAGTAATCATAAAGAGGTAAAACCTGTCTGAGTATATGTGGAGCTCAAAAACAAAGAAGGATTTTGTTCAGTCCTTAGCAATTAGGCTTTTCTTGGCTTGAAACAGTATTAAAGGGTATAGTGTTCAAGTAGTTTATCAAGCATTGTGTTTCATGCAAGAAAAATCCCTAACATTGCCGAGAACCATTTCCTGCTTTTATAGCTGTGCTAGGTTAGCTCACCCCCTACGCTTAGCTTAAGGGGGGGTGTTAGAGAAATCACTTATTAATTAAATCATGTTGATTTAATTAGTTAAGTTATTTTATCACTCTTTAGTTCTTAAGCTTTCTCTTAGGTGCATTAGTAATTAAATCTTTTATTAATTATTAATGTGCAACCTAGCTTTTTTAGGCTTTAGGGTTTTGTTCACCTTTATAGGTTGAATCTTGTAATTCTTTTTTCATGAACTCGACATATAATTTTACTCACATCTTTTGAGTACTTTCTAAGTTCTGCTTTTTCCTCCTTTCAGCTTCTCTCCTGTAACAGGTTATTTGCATGCAGGTATTCTTGGCATTCTTTGGATTTGTATTTCTCAAATCCTACAATACATACAAACACACATATGTGCAATGGTTTGATTTATTAAAATATGAATTAAATAGAATGTAAATGTTGCACCAAACAAATGTAAAAGTTGTTTCTAAATTTGGATTTTTGTGATTATTAGAAGCTTATTGAAAACATTATAATTTGGATGCCTCTAATTAATGCTTATAATGAACACATAGGTATTAATAGGAATCTACATAAGATATTCAGTGCAAGCAGAGATAATTTGCAATGAAAATGATGCTATAAATGAATGTGGAAATGAATGCATTGATTTGTGGTTGTTCATATTGAATTTGAAAATAGAGAGATAAAGAATCAGTCATTTCATACTATACTTTGGTGTAGGGGAACCCAAAGACATGAAGGCACAAAATGCTTTGGAGCATGGAATGACATCTATGAAAGTGAATTGGAATGTTTTAAGGCCAATCATGGCCATTTTTAATGGTCAATTTAATGAAAAGCCCTAAGGTTCCTGATAAGGATCCTAGGACCAAATTGTTTGTAAGGGGGGTCAATAGTGCCTAAAGGGATCTAAGTGGGTTTTATAGGTTAATTAGGTCCTAAGTGGATCGATATGAAAGAATTAGTAAGTTAGAATGAAAATAAGACTATAAAATAAGAATTCAAAATTCAAATATTTGAATTGTAATGGTTAGTAATTGTTTGGAGGGAAAGAAAGATGAAGGGTCGTTTGGTATTCAAAGGCATTCCAACCGATTAGAATTAGTTTGGAGAAGTTGTAACAGAATATATGTAACCTCTCAAAATCCTATGGAGTGGGGATAGTACAAAGGAGAAGGTGAATGTACAGACTGTACTAAGAAATGCAATAGAATCTCTATTTTTTTTGTGAATTTCTCATGATTGTTTGAATTGTTTTCATTGTCTATGCTTTTCTAATAGTTGAGGGATATTAATAGACATTCTTTAAAACACTTCTCATGTTTTGAGAGCCCACATTTGATTTTTTAATCTCTATTTTGTCTAATAGAGTTTTGAAATTCTGAAATTTCTTAGTTGTTTTGAGTATTATGGAAGAAAAATGATCATTTCATGAATGTAATACTTTGATTATCATGGAATTATCATATTTTGACATGTATTATATGGATCTAACATTGAAATGTGCAGATTAGTGACTTAAAGTGGGTGATCATTGAGTTGTTGTATGGAAAGAGTACTAAAATAGGTGCAAGGGTGTAGCAGAAACAAATATCTGGCCATTGGAGGGATATATTTTATGTTGGTTTGTGTTCCCACATTTCAAGTGGAAGGTGAATCCATCATTGTTTGGTTCAGAAAGTGCTTGGAGAGTCAAGATTGAGAAAGCCCTAGTTTTAAGGCCTAGAAGGAACAATTTGGGGATTTTGGGTATAGGGAGTTAGTAGAACCAAATTGAATTCATATTCCTCTGATTGGGACCATATTAAAACTCTGTGAAAATTTTCAAGGTTGGGTGTTGAGTCTGGGTTAGGGTTCCTTTGTAAAAGTGACCTATTAGGTCTAGAAAGGAAGATGAAACAAAAATTTTTGGGGGTTGTGTTCCAAATTAACCCTATCTCATTCTGAGATATGTTGTGTAAGGCCATAAAGGGTGTTTGAATCTATTAAGAGTTTTCTTAGTTGTTTGGGAATTTTTCTCAAAAAGTCCAAAAAATAGTAATTATAAGGCTACTAGGCCTCCTAGTCCAAATTGGGTGTTAGAGTGGATTGGGGTGCTTGACCCACATTAGAGGGTTGTAACCTATTGTAAAAAGTTGGGGTAGTTTTTCTAAGATGTTCTAAGGGGTTGGAGGCAGTGGATAGGTGTTCCATTTCATTTTAGTCATTTGGAGCCAATTGGTGCATTTGGGGTTCCTAGAGTTTTGGTTTCATACTTGATATTAGGAAGTCTTGAAGACCTTCTTATTTTTCCATTCCACTTGCCTCTACATCATGCTTTCTTTCCATTTATTTCTCATTTCTACGATGGCTTCATCAATACAATTTTACGCTTGATATTTTCCTTTGTTTATTTGTTTAGTTTTTTATTGATGAGCAGTTATGTTTAAGTTTTACATGCATACATATACATGCACACACACACACACACACACACACACACACACACACACACACACACACACACACACACATAGCGAAAGAAATTAAATGACTCAAACAATCCAGGACATATAATGAAATGAAATACATCAATTTCAAACCCTCGACGACATACAAATAAGTGGTTAAAGAATATATTAAATAATAATGCAAACATAATACATTTCATATTATATACTAAAACAAATCAAATGACTCAAACCCTCGATGACAGATAGATCAATGATGAAATAATACATTAAATAATAATGCAAACACACTACATTTCATATTATACGCTGAAACAAATCAGATGACTCAAACCCACAACGACAAACATATCCATGATGAACATCAAATAATAATGCAACCACACTATATTTCATATTATAAACCAAAACAAATCAAATGACTTAAAGCCTCGACAAGATATAGAGAAATGATGAAAGAGTACATCTCACTCAAACCCTCGACGACATATAGATAAATGATGAAAACATATATGAAGTAATAATGCAAACACATTACATTTCACATTAACAATAGGTACAAGGAAAGAAATAAAATGCTTCAAAACTTTACCCAATAACTTTGGGCTCTATATTTGTACTATTTTATTGAAAATAAAATATTTATTATATTTAATATGTATTACAAAATGAATTGATAAAAATATTTAAATTTGTCTTATGTGGAAGAATTTGGGGCTTTTGGGTATAGGGAGTCAGTAGAACCAAATTAAATGCATATTCCTTTGATTGAGACCATATTAAAACTCTGTGCAAATTTGTAAGGTTGGGTGTTGAGTCTGGGTTAGGGTTCCTTTGTAAAAGTGACCTATTAGGTCTAGGAAGGAAGGTGAAACAACAATTTTTGGGGGTTGTGTTCCAAAGTACCCCTATCTAATTCTAAGGTATGTTGTGTAATCCCATAAAGGGTGTGTGAATCTATTAAGATTTTTCTTAGTTGTTTGGGAAGTTTTCTCAAAAATTCCAAAAATAGTAACTATAGGGCTATTAGGCCTCCTAGTCCAAATTGGGTGTTAGAGTGGATTGGGGTGTTTGAACCACACTAGAGGGTTGTAATCTGTTAGAAAAATTTGGGGTAGGTGTTTTAAGATCTAAGGGGTTGGAGGTAGTGGATAGGTCTTCCATTTGATTTTAGTCATTTGGAGCCAATTGGTGCATTTGGGGTTCCTAGAGTTTTGGTTTGATACTTGATATTGGGAAGTCTTGAAGACCTTCTTATTTTGTCATTCCACTTGCCTCTACATCATACTTTCTTTACATTTATTTCTCATTTCTACGATGGCTTCATCAATACAATTTTATGCTTGATTTTTCCCTTTGTTTATTTGTTTATTTGTTTAATGGTGAACATTTGTGTTTAAGTTTTACATACACACATATATACATGTACACATATATATACATGCACATATACATACATACATACATACATACATGCATGCATGCATGCATGCATACATATATGTATAGCGAAAGAAATTGAATGACTCAAACAATCCATGACATACAAAGAAATGAAATACATCAATTTCAAACCCTTGACGACATACAAATAAGTGGTTAAAGAATACATTAAATAATAATGCAAACACAATACATTTCATATTATATACTGAAACAAATCAAATGACTCAAACCCTCGACAACATATAGAGATTTTAGAGTTGAATTTTTGGCTTAAATTGGGTGTTAGAGTGGATTGGGGTGTTTGAACCACACTATAGGGTTGTAATCTATTAGAACAAGTTGGGGTAGGTTTTTTAAGATGTTCTAAGGGGTTGGAGGCAATGGATAGGTCTTCCATTTCATTTTAGTCATTTGGAGCCAATTTGTGCATTTGGGGTTCCTAGAGTTTTGGTTTGATACTTGATATTGGGAAGTCTTGAAGACCT
>MU223788.1:218627-230643 GCA_018584345.1 Thuja plicata
AATCCATGTCCGCTAAAATAACATCATTAAATGGAAAGAAACTGCTCATTGTATTTACATTTTGCATCTCCACAGTACTAGATAAGCAAGTAACAAATTTTGGGTAGAATTAGTTGTACAATGAAACCTTGAAGCGCAAAGGCTACTAGAATTTTGGTTTCAATATATGAATCTTTTGTATCTAAACACTTAATTAGTCTACTTGGTCAATCCTTTGAGATTGCTAAACTCAGTATGACAAGCTGTTCTTTTTACATGAATTTATTCGGCCAAGTTATGCATTTCCAATTCAACTCGTTGACTAGCCTTGTTCACTGGTTCCTTTCCCCACCCTGCTTAGCTGTAGGATGTATCTACGGTTAGAATCAACATGACTATTTAATCTCCTTCACAGCCTATCTAAACTCCTCCTTGTCTTCATCCCAGCTCCCCATTAAATTATGCAGCATATCGTCTTTGCTTGATTCTAAGTTTAACATTAGACAGGAACAAGTAATGAATTTGGAGTTTATAAAGAGTGGTAAGACATTGATATATACATGGTTGCTGTCTAAGAGTACACATGTAAGTGTGAATGTTAGCATAGGCAGATATATTTAGGCTGTGCTGAGATGTATGTAAGGCTTTGATATCTAAGAGCACACATATAAGTGTGAATGTTGCATCAGTAGATATATGTCCTGCTCTTCATAGGCTGTGCAGTTGCCAATATATTTGGACACTAGTTAGCACCTTTTCCAATTCTTAGTTTCAGTTCATCTAAAAAGATCTATATCTTAATTTAACCGGTTAACCATTTCAATCAAATCTAATCAACAACAACTGTTTATTTATTTAATGTGTGAGGTAATAAAAGGACTCCGGGATGAACCAAAGGAAATAGTATATTGTTACACTAACAATACTTACAGATTTTCTATGAAAGTGTCTTTTGTTCTGTTTTTCATTGATGCATACAGGCAAAGAAAATTGCCAAAGCAAGAAGAGCAACACCAGTTGAAGATTTCCTGACCGATACTGTATTTTGTAAAATGATTTAAGATATCTAGAATTGTAAAATGTTCAATATCCTTAAGAAGGATTAAATTATTATGTAATTTGCTGGGGTATGCCCCTAAGACACATGTAAAATAAGGACATAGTCCCGGGAAAGACTGGAGGTTTTCTCCCCCGTTCTTTCCTACCAGTGCCCGTTTGAACGGTGGATCTGTAAAAAAATAAAATTTTATTAATCAAATATAATCAAGGCTCTTGCCGTTTACCGATTAAAAAAAATAAAAAAATACTTTGATAATTTCTTTATTTAATATATCTAAATACAAATAAAAATTAAAAAATTATATTCATTAGTAATAATACCTTACCATTGTTAAATATACAATTCTTAATAAAATTTAAGAAATTATACCACTTGTACTGTGGTGGGAGACTAACATGGTGAAAGGACGGCAAGCATGATAGTACCATATGTTATGGTATGGTGTTACATGTTACATGATGCCTGTATAGTCAGAAAATGGAAGCACTTTTATGGTAGACTGGTTTAGCCTTCCGAGTAAGTGGTTTGGGGTCATATCAAGCACCTTGAATGGGTTCTTGACTTTGACCTAGCTTTCCCCCTATTGTGCCTCTCTTTCCACTTCTTTCCATCCAGTTTTTGGCATCCTGGACTGCAGATCTAAGGTCTTTGACCTTAGGTTTAGGGTCGACCTTTTGGATCTATGTCACCCTCGACCCTGACCAAGATCAAGGTCGAACTCGACCTTGACCTAGGGTTCAAATCTTGGGGTCCCACAGTTTTCGGATGTCAGTCTTTGCAAAAAGTTATTTCCCGCTTTCGGGTCGGCTGTTTCAAGTTCCAAAGCGGTGATTCCTAAATTATATTTAATATAGGTCCTCTTTTAGGGGCATGGGTCTAATTGGAATTTAATTCTCCTATGTCGGCCTCTCTAGAAGATTGTGCTCTAGTTTCATATAAAAGGAAGCTTTCTTCTCTCATTTTCTCTAACCATCAACCAAGTAAGAAGAGGTGATCAAGCAAAAGGTTCAAGCATCCATTGTTCTACAGGTTTCGAAGCTTTCAAGGTGTTCAAGTCTTTCTCTCAAGCATTCAAGTTCTCCATTGAAGATCAAGGATTCAAGCTCTCAAGCCTTTGAAGGGATTAGGTTCAAACATTCAAGATTCATCATTCAAACCCTAGATTTAGCCATCATGGTGGTGTGATCTTCCTTCAAGATCCTTTGTGCATTCTCAAGACTTATTTATTCTCTTCAAGGTGGATTCAAGCATACAATCATGGAGGTTTATGGTTTCTATTAAGTCCAAACTTTCATATTCACATACTTTCTTACATTTGAATTACATTGGCATATCTATTCAATATCATAGCTTCATTCTTAGATTCAATTCTACTACTTGCTAGCATTCTTATTTCAATTATTGATTTTAAGGTTAACTCCTAAATCAGGGTTTGACTAAGGAAAACCCCTCCCCCCAACAAACAAATCTCTTTTTCTTGTAGGTATAGGTTCAGGATTGTGGATAGATCTGGATACCCTTTTTGGCTTTCTTTCAGGCTTCGCGAACAGATTTTTTGTCGAGGCTGTGCAGGTCAGGGTCAAGACTATTGGGTCAGGGGTGACATTTGTGGGTCAAGGTCGACCTTTTTCACAAGACGGTGTCAGATCAGAAAAATATTTCTGGGCTTTGTTCGTCTCTGCATTCTGGTTCTGGATCATACTTCAGATTTTCTAGAAATAGAGTACAGACCCCAGAAAATAGCATTCTTTGATCTAAAATATTTCAAGGTTGGTACATTTCTCCTATCCATTTCAATTCAAATCCTTAATCATTCTAAATCTATCACACATTTACATTCATTCACACCACATTTTAAGAGGGAAACCTAGGATATCCTTCTTTATTCTTATTTCCAATAGATTGATTCATTTATGCATTGATCCTTTTTGGGTTGATCAATTTGGATCCTTCCTTTGTGCATTTGAGAATAAAGGGGAATGTCTTATTTATCCCTCCACTCTAAACATTAAATGTAAGGTGATAAGTGATTTGAGTATCAAAACACTCTTATTCCAAAAATATCTTTTTCTACCTTACAATGTCGTGCAAATGTTTTAGTTTTCTATTTAGACGTTGCCATCCATTCACCACCAATAGTACTCAGCTGGGTAAAATCAAGATTTCTTTCCACATAAGCTGATGTAAAGCATGTGCTTCCATTTTACCAGCATTGAAGTCATTTGACTTGGCATTTGGAATACACAAAAATCTTAGTAGTTATACATTGTGTCTATCTAGGGAATTAAAATGTCATGCCTGTTATGCCCTGGATACCCGTCCCTACATTTTGTGGGCAAAATGTTGGGTCCCCCTTTTTGCTTTTTCCCTTGCCTTGTTTTCTTTTGTTTTCCTTGTTTTCCCTCTAGGTTTTTCTTCCGCAAGGTTCATTTTTCCTTCTACTTTTGTCTTCTTGTGTCTCCGGGACACGGTCCCAGAGTTCGTTCTTTCAGAGTCCAATCCTGGACTCTGGGATTCTTCACCACGATGTCTCCTTTCGCGAGGAGGTATCATTGAGTGGAATCCCTAGGCCTGGACTTTGAAGATCCACCTGTTCCAGGGTCCACAGAGAAGAATGTAACTTGTTTTTACCCTAGGGGTATAAATTGAAGTTACATGCCATTATCATAGTTACCATGATCAAAATACTTGTGCATTCAGAGCGAATTAGGGTGAATTAAGGCAATTTAAACTGCTTTTACTCCCATGCATAGAGGCTGATTACCAGTGGTTTACGGTGATTGTTTGTGGTGATTCTCAAGTCTGACTCATTACAGGGCACTTCTAGTGCCCACCTTCTAAGTCGTTTCCACAGTTCAGGTAGGCTCTATGCTATGGTTTTGTCATTTTTGTTTGGGTTTTCTGGTTTTTTCTCTTCTATTTTGTTCTTGTTTTGTTTTTTGTTCTTTTCTTCTGGTTTTGTCTATCGTGTCTCGCCATGCCTTGTGGCACTGTTCTTCCCATCGCCTCCCGTTGGTGGGTTGGCACTGGTAGAGGGTTGTCCGCCCTCTACGCAGTTGTAGCGTAGGTGGTTTCCATGGGTTCTGCATGGTGTTGGCTATCAGTGCATTGTGTAAATTGTGTAATTTATGTATATATCCCTCGGCTCTATTGTATATTTGCTATATACTTATTGTATATTCTATGTATATCCTTCTAGTTTAGTGTTGAGCCCACCATGCTTTGTCTGTATTTCCTGAGTTGTGGACTCGCTCACACGATGGAATACTACCTGGTTGGAACTCAGCTCTTGGCAGGTTTTGACCATGGCAGTTTCCTTCTCCGTCGTCCAATCAGTCTTTATGGTGAGTTTAATTCCCATGTGTGCATTCAAGTCCATCCAAGTGGCTCCCTCTTCGTGCACGTTCAGACAGTTGGCATCTTTTTTTCCATAACTCTTATTTATTGCATAGTCGTGTGACGCTTACATAGGCCTGAAAGCTCATCTTTCTGTCGTGTCACCTAATAGTTAGTTTTTCAAACTCTGGGTCCTTCATCCTTGATGAACCTATACCTCACTTTCGTTAAGCGTGCTAAACTCCCCAGACCCAGATAGGGGTTAAATGCCTAAGTCTACATTCTGTGCATATCTTTTCCAGATTTTGATGCAAACTAACTTTTCAGGTGAAGTACGCGATGCGATGGTAAGATCTCTAGATCCCGGAGCAATAACTATCTTGTATGAATTCTAACGGTTGCCTTTCTTTATAGGTAGCTTACATCACACTTTCACCATGTCAGAGGCATCTACATCTTCTCCACCCAGAAGTATAGAGCTCCCCATGGTAGCCACCAAGGCAGCTGTCAGGTCTAAGAATGAGAGGGCCCTAGAAATGCTTCCCCTCACAATGAAATATTTGAAGGAAAACACTATTACAGGGTCAAAGTTTGAATCCAAAGTACAGTTGATTACCAACACCAACGTCGGAATGTGAGCAGAAATGTAGGCTCTTGTCAAACTGATGTTCATCCAACAAACGACCGAGGACCAATTGGCCATTAGTGTTAGAGATTTTGGGATTCTAAAGGCCGCTTGTTTCCCATGCTTTGTGCAAGCCCCAAAACTTATTCTCACCCTTGCCGCACACTACAACTCCTCTGTCTGGGCCGTCATCCTCACCGCCCTGGTCTCGACCAGATATCCTACACCAATGGTGTCTTTAGACACTACAACTCTTCAGGTAGGTCTGGGGATTCCCCAATTTGACAGGGTAGTTGTCGTCACCTGATCCGAGGCCTTAGGACAATTTATGGAGTTGGAGATCATGGCTCAGTAGTATTTGAACAACAATTGGCTCAAAGTGCCAAAGAAAGATTCCAAAAGAATGAAACTGGAGATCCCCCAATCAGAGTTCAAGGAAAGTATATAGATGGGGATCATAGCATTATGTAGGATCTTTGGACAACTCCATGCCCAAGAATTCTCGGGATGGATGTATTACTTCCTGTTGGGTATTACAACCAACAAGCAATATTTTGATTGGGTCACTATCATCTCGAATCATGTGGACTCCCAGTTCCTCCAGGTCACCCGGACCTCCAAATTCTACATGATGTCTTATGGTCTCTGGGCCCTGGCACAACAATGTCTTGTCACAAATAGACTACTCACATCAGGTGTACTTGGGTCATCCCAGGCCAAAATTGCTCCCTTGGATTATTTCTCACAAATCCAATGGGAGGCTAGTTTCCCCAGCTTCTGCCTGGTGAATGATGCCTTCATTTAATATAATCTTCTTACACCTACCTGAGATGTCGGGTACCACCTCTCTAAGGAGGCAATGGATTTGTTCAGAAGTTATGGCCATT
Organism: Thuja plicata; assembly: GCA_018584345.1. Lineage (NCBI taxonomy): Eukaryota > Viridiplantae > Streptophyta > Pinopsida > Cupressales > Cupressaceae > Thuja > Thuja plicata. The sequence goes on from MU223788.1 coordinate 224,515, forward strand.
ACTATATTCAGTTCCAGCAGCATACTTACATTCAGGTGACCAATTTTTTTGGGAAACCCTATTTGTTGCCCAAACATTGTGGGAACAAAATAATTCTCTTGGAATACTGCTGGCAGCTCTTGGAACTGCATGCCCTCTTCACAGTGAAGAAGGTAACAAATGTCCCATTCCCAGTCATCTGTGGGAACTATTCTTGTAGTCTGGCGGCAGAAAAGGAGGTAGACAATGAACTTAAAAGCTTGGGCTTAATAGAATTCTATCTGGCGTGGAAGAACTTTTATTTGCTAGGAAAAATCGCAACAACACTTCCCCGGGCATCAGAACCCCATAAATTTCACATGGAGGAATTCTGGGAAGATTGCCAAGATGACTTTGAAGTCCAAAGATGACACTTTTTCCAGATGACAATGGGAATGATGGAGAAGCTTAAGCTTCAAAAATTCTTGAATAATTTCTCAGACACCGGGTCCACGGTGGACCCTCAGTATAAAGAAAAGGGAGTAGACAAGATGGCTCTCCCTCGAGTAGATTGGAACACCCAGGAGGGGCCAAAAATTGAGGACATCACCCATGATGTGGTTGAATGCAACCATGCATACTTCAAAAGAGCGTGTCCAAGAAGCACGCGCAGGGCCGGCCCATCAATACAAGGCTTGAATTTTGGGGCTGGAACCTCCTCGCAAAGGGAGGATAAAGGAAAAAGAATCATGGGGACCCCATTGCAAACCCCATCTATGGCCCCCATAATAGAACAAGTACAACATACGCTGGCAGCCACCCAGCAAATAAGAGATAAGTTAATCACGTGGTTGGCCACCCCGGTGCTCATGACCGGGCCCATTCGTCCTCCCTCTTCCCCTTCACTAGCAGCATTTATGGTCCAAGCGATTGGGGGTGGAGAAAAAATGGAGCAGGCAGCTATGATGGATGTAGGGCCCCCTTTGGTAACTAGGAGAAAGAAAAGGAAGTCCAATCCTACACCAAAGGTGGAGCCAGAACTTGGGATGCCAAGCATCCCAGAAGTACAAATTCTCTCTTTCGACTCTCCGGAGCAGGAAAAAGAACCTGAGAATGTCCCAGAGAACTCCCCTCCACGTGATGAATTTGATGATTTGTTTGGGACTAATGAATTTGGAAACTTGCTGGGAGATAGCGAGAAGGCAGCCGAAGGGATAGTTGCTCAAAAGGAAATGATGCCTCCCCTTGAAGGGAGCATCCTGAAGAAAGAGCTTGCACAAGAGCATGAAGCCTGGGCAGAAGAGGAAAATGAGCAAGAATAAGTAAAGATTTCTGAGGTCCCAAAAATACAGGTTACAAAGATTGTGGAAGGCAGGTAAACACAAGATGAACAATTGGCATCGGTTGGGAAAACCAGACCTGCAGGATCAACCGTGACCCCAATTTCCATGTTCCAAATTCCGCCTCCAAAAGTAACATTTGGGGACATAATTACGGCTGCCCAAACTCTGAATCTTGGCCCACTACCTCCACCATCTCTAGAGAAGACACTGATTGGGGAGAGCATCCTAGCAACAGAAGGTAATGAAGAGCAGCCGCAGGATGCTAAACAGAACCCCGAAGAAACAAATGTTGATTCTAGCATTGTCAAAGATGCGGGCATCGGGGAGAAAGACTCAAGTACCACCAGGGAAACATCGTCAGGGAGCCCAAAAATGTGGAGGAGTCAGGAATGGCTCAGCATACTAAGGGGGCGCAAAAGGCTCCCAGGGAGAAATTACAGAAACAAATTATGTCTACAAAGCCACCCCTACCACCACAATGGTTAGTGGAGTCCCACAAGAGGAAGGCCCCTACAACACCCAAGGCTCACCTCTCCTTGGAAAAAATGATGGCCCAAACATAGAATCCTCCTAAGGCCAAGAAGGCTCGGATAGTCCATACTATTCGGAATGAGCCAGGTGGAGAAATAGTTACGGTGATCACAACGCCTTCCCCAGATGCAGACGAAGTGTCAGCTAAGGCTGATGAATATTCTATCACCAAAATATCACTGGGGAAGAGAGGGAAATTGGGTAAACTAGACTTGTTGAAAGAAGCGGCCAGGGCTGTGGAGGCTCGTTATGAAAAGGAGGCCTTGAAATTTCGGGCAGAGAAGGAGAAGAATGCAAACCTCATGGGGCTGCTGATAGAGCTGGCACAACCTATTAATATCATTCCCCCAGATGCCTCCACATCCAATGCACCACTCCCTCAGGGTGACATTGATGCATTACAGATGATGAAAAGAAAGGCCCAGGCGGTCAATGAATGGGTTACCTTGCAGGTGAGAAATGTCTGGCACTTCTTAGTTTCCACACTCCCAAATCTATATGCGGAAAGAAATGTCTTACACCGGGCCAAAACTACCATCTCCATCTGGGAAGGAGATATTGAGAATTATGTAGCATGGAAGGCTGAGTTAGAAGAACTCATTAGCATTAGAGAGGAAGTCATTTCTAAAGCCAAAAATTTGGGAGAGGAGTATTTTGACTTTGTCTGGACCCAGCACTTCAGGCTTGACCTCACATTGGAGGTAATCAAGCAATTGGTAGGGGCCTTGCACGAAAAAATGCAATAATTCCAATATTCTTTCAATTTATACAAGTCTTTCGTCTCAAAGGTTTCCGGAGCAGACTCCTTCAGCACATAAACATGTACTCCAAAGTATTATATCATGGGGAAATTTGATGAGCTGATGGAGTCTAGGTATAAATCCCCGGAGGGGATAGATGGGGCCAAAATGACAAGGATAACTCGCATGATACTCCAGAGTCACGACACGGTAAAAATGGCCATAGAGTTCAAAGAAAATGCTTCAAACCTGGGTGAGTTGGTTGACGTAGCCAAGTACTGCTGGGCTGGCCTTAGGGATGTCAACAAGGACAGAATCTCCTGGCTCCTGCAAACCTTCAATGATGTTAAGGAATAGTAAAATCCTCCAAGTTCTGAAGACAATTATCAGGAGATAATTTTTGTATTTATTCATTCTCTGGGAGTAAAGCTTCCATATTGCGGAATCCCAGATCCAGTATTTTGATTCCTTTAAAGTGACCCATGTCATTCCCAAGGTCGACCGGTCACTTTTAATGTAGTTAATAAAGATGTTAGGGAGTGGGTAACTCCAGCAGGGCACGTCGGCTCAACCAGATGATTTTGATAGGTGGTCTTCCCAAGGTGCCGCTTCAATGCAACACCTGGCGCATTGAAGATAGGGAGCTACTTTCCCATTAATGGGGCATGTTACCTCGACCCCTAGGGGATCATATTTTTTCCTTCTCTTTACGACTCTCTTCTCAAGGCCGATTCTTCAACTCTTCTTTTCTTATCTTATTCTTCTGACATGTCAGACCTTCTCTATCTCGAGGTCTTTTGTAGCATGGTGCAGGTAGTACCAGCCATAGAAAATTGTATTATATTGTTTATATGTAAAATAAGTTAGGTTGGTTTTAGGTCAAAAGTTTGTGTATAAATAATAAGTTTGACCTCATTTCAAGGGTCAGCAAAATTGATGATTTTGTAGTCCATAGCTATAGCATTTTCATTCTCTCAGTTCTAGTTGCAGAGCTCAATGCTCCTTAGTTGTTAAAAGCTCTCAGTAGTTAGATGCTCCCCTAGATCCACCATTGTTATATGCACCAGTGCTTGCTGGAAATATGTTAATGAAGGAAGGGTTCTATCAATGATGTTGTTAGCATTCTGATCTTCGAATTAATGATCTTTTGTGCTGTATGTTCTTTATGTCCCTTGCTCTGATATTTTAAGTAGATTAACGACCTTCTTTTCCTTGCTATTGATTAAATATGAACTGATGGTTCCATATTTCTTTAGTATTTAGTGTATCATGTTAGAGCTTGGTTGATGTTTTGAATGTTTGGTATAACTATGGTAGATGAAGTATTCCTAACCCTGCAGTATCTTTTGAAGTTTATTTGGTAAAGTTAACAAATGTTTTCAGGAAACCCCACTTACCAAGATCCCCGAAAAGGATGAGAAAAAATAACCAGCTATCCCCCCGAACAAAATAGTCACACTCCCAAATAAGCCCCGCGCCGTCAAGACGCAACTCTCAGGTGCTTGGAGGTCCAAAGAATCTCATTTCTCTGGACAAACTTTACAGGTGAAATTAGCCGGTACCCCAGTTCCCAGTAACAACTTACATCTATTGGCGGACCCGGTCGCAAAGTCCCATCAACAGAAAATGGTGCTAGAAGGAGGGCATGAGCTCTCCCTTTCTAAGGATCTTGATTTCACACCACCTGAGGGTTCCCCAAGCAGTAGTTTCAGGAGGCAAGCTTTTAGTGGGATTGGGTCATTCTCACCAGTAAGATTTGAAAGAGTCCTTAGATTTGCCCCCAACCCCAGAAGGTTTGTCAAACTTGAGCCTCCCGCTCGAAAGAAAAGGACTCCAAATATCAAACACCCAGCCACCCTTGTCTGGGGAGCTAGCACATCTCAGAACACTTATATTTCCCAGACTATCCCGGGGAGCAACCCTCAACCTATTCAGAATCTAACACCCTCGATGGCTGCATATTTTTGAAATACTGGGTCCCCGATGGGAACTTTTCCAGGTGTAGCCAATGACTTACCTTCGCACCCAGAAAAGTTTTGTCCATAATATGAGCATTTAGGCTCAAGAACCGCAGAAGAACATCTATAGGCATACAAAGATGCCATGAACTGACACCAGATCCAACATCAAGACATTGTGACCCGGATGTTCCCTCTATCCCTAGGACAAAATGAGCTAAACTGGCACCTTAACCTTCCCGCCAACTCCATCAAAATTTGGCAGGAGATGGAGGATTCTTTTCTGGTGGCCTTTCGCATACACGTGGACCCAGCATGGTCCCACAACTAGTTCATTTCCATTAGGAAGAAACTGAATGAACCCCTTGTAGCATTCAATCACTGATTCCAACGCACCTTGAAGTGGTGCACGGGTCCCTTTATCCCATCCCCAAAAGTAACCATACAGACATATCTGAATGTGATGGACCATTTTGTTTCCACTCTCCTACGGAGAACTACTGCCCTGGGCGTTCCTTGGCGAAGGTTTACAACCTAGCCTTGGAGTTGTCTCATGGATTAAACAAATCCCCAGGTGGGATTGGGCAGAGCATGCCATTTAGCATGATACCCGACATAACCTCTTACACTGGAGGATACAACCCTAATCAGGCAATGGGCGCTCCTATAATGGAACCACCCCCACCACCATCGATTGACCAGCAGGTCCGGTACGTATACCCATCTCAAGTTTAGACAATACCAGGTCTGGAATCCTTTCCCTAGAACCAACTGCAGCAAATACAACCACAAATGCAACCTTCTGAAGTGCCTTTCTTCCAGTCACAGGCGGTTGGAGGATTGCTGCCCTCAACTCTGATGAATGTTGTCGCTTTCCTGGGAAACCAACAAAAACAACCATCACATTGTGACACAAATACCTAGTTGATCGCTGAGGTTGAATTCCTCCGGTGAATGTTGTCTACACTGATTGTGGACATGGGTCAACTGAAGGTGGGGGTCCTTTGCACCCCACAACACCAATTCCTAGAGAGGGAATATTTTCTTCAGCCAACAAAACTGTGTGTGTGTATTTGGGAACCTGTTAAGAAAGACACAAACACTCAATAAGTCATTTTATTAGCTTGAAAGGTTAGATAAAACATGCAAAACCCACTAATATTGACCTATTGCCTTCTAACTAAGAGGAGTGTGATTAGTAACATATTAGCCCTCAGAATATGCTACAATCAGTGATGAATACAACCTAGCATGAAGGATTTTTAGATTAAAACAAACTAAAATGACGATAAACAAGCATTCTAGCTCTAAGCATGTGGATAATAACAATGTAAAAGCATGAAATAAGAAGTGAAATATTAGTCTAGGATTAATCCAACAGCATAACAATGTATTTTAAATCTAAGGTGAAGGCTTCTTTGCTCTCAAAATTGGCTTCTATTTATAGAAGAATGAGAGAGAGAGAGAGAGAGGGGGGGGGACAAGGTGAATTAATGAGTTGAGAGACTCATTAATGGAGGTGTAAGAACCATTAATGCCCAAGGCATTAATAAGGCATGGGAGAGACATAGGCTTAAGGCATCTTCATTAATAAGGCAT
>MU223788.1:240047-259607 GCA_018584345.1 Thuja plicata
TTCTTCCTTGTTGTTAAAACCATAGGATGCATCCCATTTGTTGTCAGCCATCGTAAGATTGTCTTGATCAAAGTCTCAAAATGGTGCCAAAAGGAATTCCAAATTGTCCCCAAATGTGTGAGTTTGGTTTTGAAGTTTCAAAGTGATTAATTCCAACGTCAGAGGGTTAGAATACCTTGATAGTGAGCTGGGAACCAATGAGAGTTGATTGTTTGAAGTAAGTGACTCTAGTGTCAGAGGGTGTTAGAGTGCCCTGATAGTGAGTTGGGAATCAAGTTGTTTTTCTGATTGTAAAATCCACATGATTCAGGACCAATTGTGAAGATCCAAAAGGATATGCAAGGTAGACTTAAAAGCAAGTTGTGAAACAGTGACAGATGGATCGGTAAAAGCAATAGGACCAGACTGAAGAGAAAAAAGGATATCCAAATCAACTGAGACTTTCTAAGAAACTATTCTACAAGTGCCCACTATCTTGAATGTGAGCTCCCAGATGTGAGCCTCTGATGGTACCAGATGCGATCCTAGAATCTGGATGCAACTGTATGCTGACTAAATATGATCTAGAACACCAAATGTGATCCTAAACACTGAATGTGACTTGGGAAATATAGGATGTGATCTTATGATATCTTTGTCAATTTTTGTTAGTTCTAAAAAGTTCATTTTCAAAGTGCGTGAAGTTGCTTGTTTCTAGATTGCGTCAAGAGGTGTTGTAAGGTGTGAAAAATGCTTGTACTTCAGGGTTTAAATTTTGTTGATTATTTTGAGGAGCTTATCTTTTTAATGACCTTTTGAACACGTCAAATAGTTTTTCATTGTTAAGAGGGTGAAACAAACATTCATCTTTCCTATTCTCTAGGTGGAAGATGAAAATCTTTTCTCATTGACTAAGGTACACACTCAAATACTAATCAAAATACAACCATCACCAAGCACGCAGTGGCTCCAGTCATGATGTTGTATTAGCTGACTGCAAACGCAAGTGAGGGCACAATATGATGAGTGCCTTGGGGCATTTACTTTTTTCCTTGCACAAATATTATCACCCTTTTAGGGATGAATCAGGTATTCTTTCAGTTGAAGTTGTAGATTATTGGGCAATCCATTCAAAATTGTCCCCCATAGAATTACACAAGGAAAAATTGAGGTGTATAGCCCTATGAGTACCTAAATATATGTAGTCTCGCAAGCAAGATTCAAGTGGCTCCGCTCTACATATACCCCGATATGTTCAAGGAATGATGTCAAAATTCCAAGAACAAAACCAGTTCCATCTTCTGAGGCTTTGGCCTACAAGGAAGCAACTATTTATAGTGAGTTAGAAGGGTCAGCGTAAGACCTGTCCTCACTTGGGTTGTTCCTGGGAGATTTTTTCCTCAATCGGCAGGCCCTCTACTGTTTAAATGATATGTAACCAGGATTGGCGAGCTTTGGATGTCTGGATTTCTGATTCTTCCAAAGAAGAAGAGCATACTCTCCTAATCTAAGCCATTTTCTCCCAAAGCACTTAAAACAAAGGTTCTTTCCCTCAAGATATGTTGAGCTTGATTTAGTTGTTCCTATCTTTAAAGAAAATAGGATGCTCAAAAGGGAAAGTTTACCTTGTTCAATTAACCACAATGATTTAATGATTTGTGTTGTTCAATTTTTGATCCAAAAGAATTAAGCAATTGAACTTGTTGTTTAATCCCACATATTTAGTGCTTTGTTTTGTTCATTTACTATCCAAAAGGAATTAAGTGATTTGTTTGCTTGTTCATTTACCCCAAATTTCATTCAATCCATAAACTGATGTATGAGTTTCTAATTTTTCTTAAAAGGAAAAGAGCATAATCCTTTACTCAGTTTAGTGATAAATTGGAACGTGTATTTAGATTTTGAAAACAAGTAAATAGAGGTCAAGATGGAGGGGGTTTGGCAACCTGTAAAATTGAGTTAGTATCTTCTTAGTGCAACTCCATGAAAACCTCCAAAAATAACCTGCAAACACTTGTTAAGCTGCAAAATACCACAAAACACCACTGGTCAAAATGTTAGGATTAGGTAAATGAGATGCTCAAACTTTTTAACTAGATGCGAGCCAAAATTTATACTAAATGTGACACAGTATACCGTATGTGAGATTTTACACCGAATGTGATCCCTTGTTGACTAGATGCAATCCTAAACTAGAAATGACTTGGGAAATCCTGGATGTGATCTGACTTTTCTGTGGTGCGATGGCATATTCGGGATGCGATCCTGAATGATTAAAAACAATCCTGTGACCGAATCCTGAGTATGCAAATTGACATGAAAGTGTTAGAAAATGAGGCCAAGTTGGAAATCGGGCCCCATGGTGGGCGCCATAAATGTGTGTGTGTATTTGGGAACCTATTAAGAAAGACACAAATACTCAATAAGTCATTTCATTAGCTCAAAAGGTTAGATAAAACATACAAAACCCACTAATATCGACATATTGCCTTCTAACTAAGAGGATTGTGATTAGTAACATATTAGCCCTCAGAATATGCTACAATCAGTGATGAATACAACCTAGCATGAAGGATTTTTAGTTTAAAACAAACTAAAAAGATGATATACAAGCATTCTAGCTCTAAGCATGTGGATAATAACAATGTAAAAGCATGAAATAAGAAGTGAAATATTAGTCTAGGATTAATCCAACAGCATAACAATGTATTTTAAATCTAAGGTGAAGGCTTTTTTTCTCTCAAAACTAGCTTCTATTTATAGAATAATGAGAGAGAGAGAGAGGGGGGACAAGGTGAATTAATGAGTTGAGAGACTCATTAATGGAGGTGTAAGAACCATTAATGCCCAAGGCATTAACAAGGCATGGGAGAGACATGGCTTAAGGCATCTTCATTAATAAGGCATTAATAAAAGCCTTAAAGAAGCAAGGGAGGGTGTAAGAGGATGGCTTGAGAAGGTGGACTTTGAGGGAGGAATCTTGAGATTCCATTACTCCCTCAAGTGGGTTGATTTGTTAATCATTTCTTAATGGAATGTGACAACATTAGGAAGTGGGTTAGGGCTAGAATTAGGATTAGGATTAGATTAGCAAGGGTGAATGGGTTGAGAAGGGTTAGAACCCAAGGTAGAAGTGGTTGAGATAGGTTAGGTTAGGGTTTAGGGGAGTATTAATTAAATGAATTAAACTTATTTAATTTATTTAAAAATATAGGAATTAATTATTTAAATAATTTAATTGCTTATTAATAATTAGGGGACTATAGCCATTTTAATTAAATTAAATAGGCTAGGGGAATGGGTTATTTTTCAAGTGGATAATTGATTTAGGGATTTATTTAATTCATTTATAATTAAATACTATAGCCATGTTTGATTTTGATATGATTTGATTGGTTTGAATTGATTTAAATCATACGGCTATAATAGTTAATATAATTTAGTGATAAGAATCACCTAGGACATTAAATTGATTCGAAGAATTATGCCAAGCAGTAATAGGGTCATTTAGACATAATCAAGGGTATGATCACACATAGGGAAAATAGGGTCCATAATTGGAACATACCAAATTTAGGTGGTTACAGAAACAACAATACCAGAGGAAGGAACTACAACAACGGGCCTCGAAACTACAACAACGGGCCTCGACCTAACCAACAATAATGGAATAACAATGATAACACTAGAGGTCCTCCTCCAAACCAAAACACCAATTAGGGTAGCGCTAGACCATCCCATTTCACACCAATCATAGACTTCCAACCCATGACCAACTAGTGTAGATTGCATGACACAGGATCTTATAACGAGGTGAACTGTGCCATGCTGGAGAAGGTCATCATGATTTCCTAGCTAGATAGACAACAAGTGTCTAATCCTACTCCCCTAGAGCCTCCTATACAAGAGCCCACTTATGACGCCTTCGCCTATGAGACCATCTTCTTTGGAATAGACAAAGAAGATGAAGAAGAACACAAATTACAGGGGTTCTTTGATGAATCTATTCTGGCCTTTGAGACCAATGCCTTCACCAACCCATGGACTTCTTAAAACACTCAGAGTCAAGCTGGTAAAGGACTAGTTAACATGACTGTGCCTCCCAAAGGCACCCCTCTTGGGGACAACACAATTGATAAATCTATCCCTCCAAAAGGCCCTGGATCTAACCAAGCTAAGGACCCGGTCGAGGGAAACCACTAATTTCTGGAAGGGAGGTTTGACATCACAAAGGTGTTAGAACAAACCACCACCTCCATGACCTTGATGGAGGTCTTGTTGAACTATCCTAAGCAGAATAAGTCTCTTTGAAGCTCTTGGGAAACTTGGAAGCTGTCAGCCACCCACCCAAGACTGTCACTTTTGATGACACAAACGCGACTGACTTCCAAGGTAATAATGAGGATCCTCCCTTCCTACTTGGATTGAATATACAATGGAAGAATATCCATAATTTCTTGGTAGACTCCGGAGCCTCAGGAAACATCATGCCTTTATCTATATACCAGAAGCTCAAATTCTATCCTACCCCATCCAATGGCGTAGTAATGCAACTGGATAAAACTACTGTGAAAATGGTAGGTGAGCTGAAGAACATCCAGATTTAGCTCATCCAAGACCCTAGGATAACAAGCATAATTGACATCCAAGTGGTGGACATCCTGAAAACTTATGGGATGTTATTGAGTTGCAATTGGTCCAAGTCCTTGAATGGATATTTTTCAATCGAGTTTTCCCACTCGTGGCTCCCCTAGGAGGGAGAATCTAACCAAATCTAGGTTGAAAGTGAACCCAGGATGAAATAGCCCCTCACTGAAGTGGGGAGGGTAAATGAAGTCCTCTTCTCTGAGACTTCCCCTGGGGTGTACTGACCCCTAGAAATCTTGACATTCAATTTTACCCCCAGGGAAGATCCCATAATTTCCCAGAGAACCCAGGACCTAAATGAAAAACTGAGGAGTGAAGTTAATTCACAAGGAAGCACAAAAACCCCTGCCACACTCTTATCTAGCACTTGGTGCTGGGTTCACTATAAAAAACATTCAGAATTGGAGTGTGAACCTTGATTTGTTGCTGCAACCTGAGACATCGATACCCTCCGGGAGAAGAGATGTAAAGCAAGTATGCCTAGGCCCAAAAAGTTTTCCAACAACATCCCTATGGTTCCACTGGCTCCAGCATCTCAATTGCCTATCTCTCCGGAGGAAAACCTCACTCGTGTACCATCAAAGCTGGAGGAAACTCCTCCCAAACATCCAAAGATAATCTAAAGACCACTTTGTCTTCCCAGCCCCAGAAAAAAAATCATGACTTGTGGACTTTGAAGTTTGATGAGTCCTGATCCAAACAAGGCTGTGGGGCCCGAGTGGAATTGATCAACCCATGAGGGAAATATTTCCTTGCATCTTACAGGCTACAGTTTAACTACATGAACAATGTCACAGAGTATGAGGCCTTAGTCCTCAGACTCCTATTTGCACTAAGGAAGGGAATCACTCACCTTTAGGCCCTTGGTTATTTAGAATTGGTCATCAAGCAAGTCCAGAGTCAATACACCTGTCATGATAAAAGGTTGACCGCATACCGCAACCAGGCGTGGAGCCTCATCAAAGATTTTAATGCCTTTGGCATTGAACTTACTCCCTGGAGATGAAACTATGTCCCGGATGCCCTTGCTATCTCTGCTAGCAAACTTGAGCCCATGGTTGGTTCCCGACTCTGGAATTTATTTGTTGAGATGGTCCCCACCCCGTCTGTACCAGAAAATGTCACCCATTTTTAGGTTTTTGAGGATGACCAACATATCCTAGCTTTCATGGCCAATGTCGGTTGTCGGTGTCTTTGAAGACCAAATAGTGGAGGAAAGAGACCATGATGACATTAGGCAGGGTAATGAAAATTATGGGATCATGGATTTACCAACCAACACCATCCCCAAGGGAATGGTTGCGCTTGAACGAATCTTTGACTTAGACCCTCAGGGCCAGGAAAAGATATCTTCCTTCCCTAAGGGAGGAAAATTTGAGAAAGTCAACATCAGCCAGCCTGGTGAAGAAAAGATGATACACATTGGCACCTCCTTCTCCCCAGAGGAAAAGGAGAATATTCTTGCAGTTCTCTGAGAATATATTGATGTGATTATGTGGGGATATGAGGATTTGAAAACCTATGATACATCTATTATGACTCATACCATCCCACTCAAACCTGATGCTAAGCCTTTTTTACAAAAGCAACGACTGGTCAACTCATTGATCGAGCCTCTAATCCATCAAGAGGTTCAGAAACTACTGTCAGCCCAGATAATCTTTCCAATCTGACATACTATGTGGGTTGCCAACCTGGTCCCTATGAGGAAGAAAAATGGTGATATCCACCTTTGCATGGATTTTTGTAATTTAAACACAAGGCCTCCAAGAAAGACAATCACCCTCTCCCTTCATTGGATGAGGTACTAAAAATAGTTAATAGATCACAAATGATGTCTTTCCTCGACGGGTACTCTAGATATAACCAGGTCATGGTTAAATATGAAGATATAAATAAAATGATGTTCACCACCAAGTGGGGAAAGTTTGCATACTGGAGAATGCCCTTTGGCTTGATCAACATAGGGGCCACATTTTAGAAGGCCATGGAAATTACATTTGAAGGCCTAGTAAATCGGTGTATAATCATCTACATGGATGATTTGACCATCTTTTCTCGGGACAGCCATGATCATTCCACCCACCTCGCCCAAATCTGTGAAAGATGTTGCCAGTTTGGAATATCCCTCAACCCTAAGAAATATATATTCGGGGTCACTAAAGGGAAGCTGCTTGGGCACATTGTCTCTAAGAAGGGTATATCCATTGGCCCTGAGAGAGTCGAAGCACTGCTAAACTTACAAATGCCTGGCAGAAAGAAGGAAATGAGATCTTTCTTCGAGAAGATCAATTTCATCTGATGATTGATCACTAGATTCACCAAAATTGTGAAGCCACTCAATGACATGATGAAAAAATATACAAAAATTAAGTGGAGTTCATAAGAAAAGTGGGCATTTTCCCAGATTAAACAAATAATCATGGATGTGCCAGTCCTGGCTAGTCTGGACTATTCCCTCCCTTTCCACATATATTCTATTGCTTTGCCGCATTTTTCCGTGGTAGTCTTGACCCAGAAGGTTGAGGGGGAAGAACGAGCCATAGCTTTCATGAGTTCCCCCTTCAAAAATGTTGAATTCTTTTATTCACCATTGGAAAAGCAGGCCTTTTCTCTTATCCGCACTGTAAAGAAATTATGGCACTATATTCTCCAGAGCAAGGTGTATGCTATCATCTCAGACTAGACAGTGAAATCTCTGCTGATGCAGAGTGAATTGGGTGAAAGATAGGGGAAATGGATGGCCATCCTCCAAGAATATGACCTAGAAATGCAGCCCATGAAGATAGTCCGAGGCCAGGGACTATGCAGAGTGATAGCAGAAGGAACTCCCGAGATTAAATACAAAACTTATACAGTGGAGTCCATCACTCAGGATTCATGGTACACAGACCTGGTGTACTTGTTATTGAATAATAGATGCCTAGAGGCATTGCCTCCAAACAAATGTCGCACCCTATGATTGAAAAGTGCACACTTCATGATAAAAAATGACACACTTTTATGCAAGAATTATGAAGGGGTGTACCTCTGGTGCATTGATAGGATTCAAGTTGCAAAGATGATCGATAAATTTCATGGGTAGTTTGGAAATAGGCATGGATAAGCTGATGCCACTACCCACCAAATCCTCCAGGCTGGATACTATTGGCCCTATATCTTTAAGGATGTCTACACTCACGTAAGGAAGTGCCACACTTGCCATACTATAGCACACCATGAACGAAACCCAACTATGCCTCTGCAGCTAGTTTTTGAAGCTAGACCCTTTGCCTAATGGGCATTTGACTTCATCATGGAAATCAATCCCAACTCGTCTGCCAACCACTGATACATCTTGACTGCCACTGATTATTGCACCCAATGATTTGAAGCCATACCTTGTAAAAATAACATGGCAGACGTAGTTATCAAATTCTTGGAAGAAAATATCATCACAAGATTTGGAATGCCCTTTGCTATAGTTTGTGACAATGGTCCAAAATTTTCTTTGGCATAGTTACTCGAATGGACCTACAACAGAAATATCACTCTGAAGTTGTCCAACAACTATTACCCTCAGGGGAATGGCATTGCTGAATCAACCAACAAAAACCTACTGGAAGTGATCAAACATCTGTTAGAACAGAATCCCCGGGACTGACATCAAAAGCTTAGGTTATCTCTCTGGGAGGATTGCATCCAAATAAAAGAAGCCCTAGGGACATCTCCATTCCATCTAGTTTATGGCCAGAATCCAGTGTTCCCTATTAACCTGTAGATCCCAGTTTTATAGTTTATGCAGGAATTCAGCAACCGGGACAACATCATGGAGGTCTGACTCCTGAACCTGGTGCAGATGGAGGAACAAAGAGACATGGCCCTTGAACATTTTTTGCATCACCAAGAAGTAGTGAAAAGATGTTTTGACCGAAGATCCCAATATAAGGCCTTTCAGGTATTGGACTTAGTCCTCTTGTGGGACAGGGCTTGAGAAAAGAAAGGAAAACACACCAAATTCCAACGGCTCTGGCTTGGACCATATCTGATATCTAAGATCTGCAGGGAAAATACTTATCACCTCAATAATTTGACTAGAGAAGCCATCCCATTGCTTGTCAATGGACAGTTTCTCAAACACTACTTTGAATGAGGTGAGTTTTGCCCAAAGTTGTATTTTATGTAAAGTTCTGCTTGTAAATATTTCTTCCTGGTACCCTATTTGGGGTGCCTTGCCTTATAAATAGTTTTGTTGGTCACCCCCTGGGGTAGCCTTTCTCTTTCTTTTTGTTTTCTCTTGGGTTTCCCATTTTTTCTTTTCTTCTTGTCCAGGTTCCCAGTGTTTTGTCCCCCTTTTGTAAACTGGTATGCTTCACATAACATCTAGTCTTTGGGATGGCACCTTTTGCATAATGGTGAACTTGGAATCTATAGTTAGCATGGTGGAATTGGTCCACACTCTGGAGTTATTTTGTAAGTCTGGCAATAAGCTATGAGTAATCTTCATCGGATTCATCTCCCAGAAGTCCAAAAATTAGTTAAATCAAAATCAAAAGGAACAAGTAATCGGACGCACCGAGGGTAGATCAGTCGCACTGGTTTGTTGGTCCAAGTCTAAACACCATTTAAATTCTTTCCAAGCCCATAATTTCTTTCTCTATTTGGAAATTTGAAGTGGGGGGAAAGGTGAAAGAAGTACCACCATTAAAACTAGCTAAGCTTAGGCTTAATGGTGAAAGGAGTACTACCTTCCAATCCAGAAAAGAATAAAATGGAAAGAAAAGAACTAAAGAGGGGAGTAATTCTAGTATCCAGGGGAAACGTGCATATTTGATGCCTTGGGTTTGATGTATTTAGTGCCTCTTCTCTACTTCTCCCAGAGGTCACCGACTTGTTTTACTTCCAAAGCACACACTTCACAACTGATGAAAGACCAAGGATTGGATCATGTATGAGCCAGATTTTCTCAGACACTTCGCACCTGCCAAACAGGATACTCTAGGTAATGATTGATTCTAGTTTTTATAACTAGAGATTCCTAGGTTATCAAATGCACTAGGGCATTCATCCCAGATAGTCGTCATTTGTTATTCCTTGCATACCCATCCCTACATTTTATGGGAAAAATGTTGGGTCCCCCTTTTTGCTTTTGCCCTTGCCTTGTTTTCTTTTGTTTTCCTTGTTTTCCCTTTGGGTTTTTCTTTTGTGAGGTTCGTTTTGCCTTCTTCTTTTGTCTGCTTGTGTCTTCAGGACCCAGTCCCAGAGTTTGTTCTTTCAGAGTCGAATTTTAGACTCTGGGATTCTTCACCATGATGTCTCCTTTCACAAGGAGGTATCATTGAGTGGAATCCCTGGGCCCAGAGTTCAAAGGTCCACCTATTCTGGGGTCAACGGAGAAGAATGTAACTTGTTTTAACCCTAGGGGTATAAATAGAAGTTACATGCCATTTTCATAGTTACCATGATCAAAATACTTGTGCATTCAAAGGGAATCAGGGAAAATTAAGGTGATTTAAACTAATTTTTCTCCCGTGCTTAGAGGTTGATTACTAGTGTGTGTATATTTGTGCACCTATTATCTGCAACACAACACTTCAATAAGTCATTGTATTAGTTCAAAAAGAGGTTAGATAAGCTTGTAAAACCCACTAATAGTGACCTATTGCTTTCTAACTAGATTGAGTGTAGTAAATAACATAAAAGCCCTCAGATTATGCTAAATACTACTGACATAAACAACCTAGCATGAAAGATTTGATTTAAAACAAGCTATTATTCAATGAGCAATGCATATTAGTCTAAAAATGGACACTATAACAATGCATGGTAATGAAACTATGAGATGAAAATGAAGCTATCTAAATCTTAGCAGCATAACAATATATTTTCTAATATGAGATGAAGGCTTATTTGCTCTCAAAAATGGCTTCTATTTATAGAAGAATGGGAGAGAGGGGAGACAAGGTGCATTAATGGATCCTCTAAGGTCATTAATGAGATGTAAGAAGAAATAAATGCCAAAGGAATTTGATAGGCGTGGGGGAGACATGGGCTTAAGGTATCTTCATTAATAAGGCATTAATGAAGCCTTAAAGAGGCATAGAAAGGGTGTAAGAGAGGGGCTTGAGAAAGTGGACTTGAGGAAGGAATCTTGAGATTCCTTGACTTTCTCAAGTGGGTGGAGTTGTTAATCATTCCCTAATGGAATGTGACAACATTAGGAGGTGGGTTAGGCTAGAATTAGGATTAGGATTAGATTAGCAAGGAGGGAATAGGTTGAGATGGGTTAGAACCCAGGGTAGAAGTGGTTGAGATAGGTTAGGTTAGGGGTTTAGAGGAATATAAATGAAATGAATTAAACTTATTTAATTCATTCAAAAATAGGGATTTTAATTATTTAAACAATTTAATTACTTTTTAATAATTAAAGGACTATAGCCATTTTAATTAAATTAAATAGGCTAGGGGAATGGGTTACTTTTCAAGTGGGTAATTGATTTAGGAATTTATTTAATTCCTTTAGAATTAAACACTATAGCCATATTTGAATTTGATTTGATTTATATGCTTTTGAATTGATTTGAATTGTATGGCTATAATTGTTAATATAATTCAGTGATAAAAATCACTTAGGACATTAAATTGATTTCAGAAGAATTATACCAAGTAGTAACAAGTTCGTTTAGACATAACTGAGGGTATGATCACACTTAGGGAAAATAGGGTCCATAGTCGTAACAGACCAAATTCAGGTGGTTACATTTGCCCCTATTTGAATTAATGTGTGAGCAACGCATTGATTCAAAGAAATTTTTTGATTTTGACTTCAGAAATATTGAGAGTTCTGTTCTTGGTTGTCGAATGAAATGTTTGATGAGATCAGTCTCACACTTGATCGAACCAAACTGATAGAATTGACCTTGAACTTGGTTGTCGTCCAAAGGTCAATAAAAAGATCTTAAAGATACCAATTTTGAACTTGGTTTTCGTCCAAAGATTGATAATACTGATTTCAAACTTGGTTGTCATCTAAAAGTCAGTATGAAGCTACCAGGAACTAAGTAAGAATATTTTAAAATGAGGAAACACAAGATATCCATCTTATGAGAACCAAAGCTTTCTATCCAACAGTTCTAACTTTACTCAAGGAAACTGTCATGCCCCTAGTTTGTTTGATAAGGAAGTCATTTTAATGATGTTTTTAGAAAGAATTTAATTGATGATAGTGTGATCATGCCCCCTCAGGAATGAAATAAAAGGAAAAGAATAAAATCCCTTAGTCAAAATGATGTATCACTTGCAGGAAGTAGTTAGGGGAAGAAGGAATGGAGTAGAAGAAGTGGGAAAAGATGGTGTATTTAAAAATAAACACACAATTACCAAGTTAATTACGTGAAAATTTGCATGATGAGACTTATAAAATGATGTTAAACCAATATGTATGATGAATAATGTGCGTTGTGATGATATAAAACTCAGAAAATAGCCGATATGAAGCTTGTATTTCAATTTCAGAATCCACACTGCAATTCTGCATTTTTGGGACTGGACAAAATTTTTCATGGCATAGCGTAGAATGGTGGGTTCGCGTTTGATTTTTTTCCTGATAGATCAAATACAGAACAAAAATAGAGTTTTAGTTGCCTGGGAGGAGTTTTGGAACTTTGAAATGGCTCAAAAGACCAATATAAGCCTCAAAACTTACCATTTTACTATTCATTTTCACTTTCCTCCATAGTAATTCTGAGAGCTTTGCAGAGAAGATGGTAGTCCCTGTGAGGAAGCATTGTTTCAAGATGAGCCATTGACATCAACTCCCAGTTGATTACCCACCACTGGTAAGTGCTCGATAAACTACCTTGTGAATTTTGCAAATTTCAAATTTATGTATTTCTATAGCTTTTATAGCATTTTCAATTTTTGAATCACATCCGGGATTCTGGATCGTAACCTACAAATCCCGTGTCACATCGGGTATTTCCTAGATCGCATCCAATTTTTCTAGGTTCCTGCCTCGCATCCAGGATACCATGGATCACATCGTGTCTTCATGTTTTTATCTTGTTTTTAGTTAAAATCCATCAGTATCTCATACCCTGTTTGCTTAGGCTCGTACCCAGATTTTAGGGTCACATCTTGTATTTCAGGGATTGCACCCTGGATTCTCCATTGCATTTGATATACTTTAGATCACATCTAGTAAAATAGATCACACTCTACGAATTGAAAATTGCATATGGTTTGTGACTTAGGTTTTTTATCTTTTTGATCTGTTGTGCATGCCATGAACCCTGAATTACTTAGCTGAGTAGGATTCTACATTTCTTTGGTAGATAGAAAACTAATTTCTCCTTTGTATGTGTCAAAAACAACAAGATTTTGAGGTAGTCACCTTTTGTGGTACCTATCCAGCTCATGTGCTTGCATTGTCTGGACTACTGTTCGATGCTAAGCAGACCACCGTGATCTGATGTGGATTGCGTTCATTGATGGGTTTACTTGAGATCGGGGTAAACCATGGGTTGTTGACTGCTCTTGTCGAGAGATGGAATTCAGAGCACAACACCTTTCATTTACCGACTGGGGAGATCATAGTGACTCCTGAGGATGTTTGGTAGATACTTTGGGTGTCGATGATCGGGCATGAGGTATACTTTGAATCGAGAGGTGGCGTGGCCATCGGTGTTGCACGTAGATATTTCCAAGATGACACCATCGATCGGAGATATATGTCTTGGGACTACATGGTCGATCATTATGATCACTTAACTATGTATTTAGCAGGTCTGGTAGGTGGCATCCTGATGCCAAACAGGTGTCAACATCGATTTATGGCTGGTTGGGTAGATATGATAAAGTAGATGGTTACCCACCGTAAGAGATTTGCATGGGGTAGTTGCATTTTAGCTCATATGTATAGAGAGCTGCATGAGATAGTGTACCATTATACACGAAGTATGACTATTGGGATCCTAATTCTTCAGATCTGGGCTTGGGAGCACATCCCTATGACACGGTCGATTGTAGATAGACAAAGGGTACTAGAGCAGCCCTATGTTTATATGTATGTAGGCCTTCTTCAGCAGCCCCATTTGGGCAAGGTTGAGTATTGGCGCCACCTTTTTGATGATATGATAGAGGTCATTTGGTGACCATATTTAGATTGCGAAGAGTGGACCTCAGATGCACGGTAAGCATCCTTTTTATTCTAGAGTTGATATATTATAGGTAGGACCAAATACGTCATAGAGCGGTTCATCCATACCAGAGTGCTGAGACAGTATGGTTGTCGTCAGGGCAGGGTATAAGACATCATGGTGTATGCACGGGTATGAGATGAGGTAGCATTATGGGGTGCCTAGTTACAGTATGAGACTGCACACCAAGAGATCTGTGATATGGTGGGTGTAGACTAGGATCTCCACTTGGATGTAGCTAATGCAGGGGTGTCTAATGGATATGCTATAGAGATGCTCCAATATCCTTTTCCTCATTTTACAGTACCAGAGGAGATCATTCCTCATATAGAGGAGCCTTTGGATTATGATCCTGAGGATTAACCAGCCAGGGGGAGAGGAGGAGCGCAGAGAGACAAGGCTCCTGGTAGACATGGAGGTCAGGACGGTTGTAGGGATGGTAGAGATGGTGGGTGTCCTCCTCTAGATGAGGGGGATGATGGAGATGATAGGGGTGGTGGTGGTGAGGCTGTCGATACAGGTGGTGCTAGTGGTAGTGGTGAGGGTTGGCGTACCTATTTTAGATTTGTATCTCCTCAGAGAGATACTTGACCATTTCTTACCAGGGACCAATAGAGATAGAGATAGTAGAGGCCACTAGACAGAGTAGAGGACTAGGATACAGGTAGAGATGGAGATCTTCTGTCTAGATGTGAGCAAGAGCGAGAGCAACTCCGACCCAGGATCACTGCTTTAGAGGCCCAATTCACTACTACAGATGCTTTACTAGCAGATAGGGAGGCACAGCTGGAGTGCCTGAGAGCAGAGAGAGATTGATAGGGTGAGATGCTCAGAGCTGAGAGAGATGGACATGCCCAGACAATAGTTCACCAGGGGCAGAGGGCCACATATTACTATGCCCTTTATCATGCAATAGTGCTAGAGGGGCAGATGGCAGCATCTTTTTCATGATTAGCTCAGCAGTCTGAGGGGTCCAGGCCACCGCCAGTAGCTCCTTTTGTACCACCTCCTCCAGATCAGGGAGAGGGGGGGAGCCAAAGCTGATACTGTATTTGTTATATTTTGTATATCTTGAGTTTACATTGTATATCTGATCCTGCTGAGATCCTTTTTTGTATATCTGGATCCTTATAAGATCTGCTTTTGTATATGACATTTATACATGTATATCTGATTCATTTTGTCTTGCTGATACTCTGATACTCTTTATGCATACTATTCCATATCTTGATTTGTACCATGTGGTGATATATGTATCTGATGCAGCTTCTAGATTCTAACATGTTTCATGAGTTCTTGTTATCTTTGATAGAGTTATGTGCACATATGATGATATCTTGGTCTCTTTGATGAGCTATTTTTAGATGATGACATCATTTTATGATTTGATCACTGATATAAAAATGTTTAAATGATACTTATATGAAGATGCAAATGTATGTTTTTGATTTTCATGATGCAAAGTTTAAAATGTATGGATGCATTTAGGATGTAAAAGTAAAAATGCAATACATGGATGCTTTGTTTTGGTAGTTTCTTTCTATCTCTTTCAATGAATGCAAAAATGTATGTTATGAATGTGCAACGATATTTGCTATCAGTAATATTGATGAATTTAATTAACTTGATATTTTAGAAGAGGATAGAAATCATTTTTGAGCTCAAAAATTCCTTATGCTTTAATTCCTGTTGTAAATGCCTCATGCAACCTCTAAATGTAGCTATATGCAGACTCTTAGGACTTGTCACTGATTAGCAAATTTTGTAACATTTTTATCATCATTGGGCACTTTGTCAGAATGGATACCACCTGATAGTATAATCATCACTAATACCCACGGATATTATGATAATACAATACTATGTTTTATTAAAATGTCAAAAAGAGACTTAGGTATCAAGGCATAGAAGCTAGGATAACAAAATAGTCACCTTCCTTTTAATATACTAGATTCTGATTAAGGAAAGATATTGGACCCGCAATGACCTTGAAAATTCATATCCTTGGGTACATTATGATTCATATACCTTACTGAGAATCTGGATCAGAAAACAAACAAGGAAATCTCCCCAACCTCACCGTAGTTTGCACATAACAAAGATCAAGATATATGCAGAAAACCAAGAAAACATTATGCCCCCTATCCTTGTGACTCTTTGTCTTTGCACAGAAGTCATTGAGTAACTAAGAAGACATAAGAAATCATCAATTGTGAATCAATAAAATAAAATTTACAATCACTTAGATGCCCCTAGTTGAAAACATCAGCAGGACATAAAAGAATCATAATCAAACCAATATCAAACTGTGTGTTTAAGCAGTACCTGTTCATTCATATGTGAAACATAGTTGAGATTCATCAATATGAAAATTGGAATATAAGCAATATGGTGTTCCCATGCCTGTGCATTGATAGGATAATCTGTTCATGTTTGTGATCCAATATAGCCTTGTAGGAACCCTGTGATTGTGAATGTCATGTCTGGATAGGTGATGTTTGAGAAGACACCCTTGTTTTGAAAAGTAACACTATTTTGCATGTATCAAGAAACATTGTGTGCATGAGGAAATCCATCCTAAAGCCACCTAGCACCCACAACCTATGATGCTGGCAAAGATGTCGGCAATGCAGAATGACCTATTCCTATGACATAAATGTACACAAATCTCAAGGGAGGATAAGATAGCCATTTAGGAAATGAAGTCAGCATAATAGCACAGGTGAATTTGCATGAAGGTTTGATATCAGTAGTGTATTGATAGATGGAGCACCAAACACAAGTGATGCCTGATTGCCAGGTTTTCACCACTTGGCAGGATCGTTTCTTTCTTTTTTTGCTACCAAGATGACTGTTTTACCAAGTGCTCATCAAGGCACTTTTCTCTTTTTTTATTTTTTTTTCTATTTTTTCTTTTTTGAATGTTTTTGTAGTATCAAGGCGCCTGTTTACTAGGTTTTCACCAAGGCTACCATTTTTTCAAGACTTTTTCCATTATTTTTGGATTTCTTCAGGATCAATTTTCTAAATTTTTTTGGTATTTTTCAAGAACTATTTGTTGTACAGGCTCTGCTAGCTGAACATCAAGTGTAGAACCGCTTCAAATGTAGAGTGTTGATAGGATCTGGGAGAACATCTCTCTCAGGTGTAGCCAGTTGATAAGGTCCACTCCCAAAAGTAGCCATGATGACATAAGTTCCTAAGCAGTTAGGTTCAAAATTTCCTTTTTGCTCCTTGTTAGGTTGGTTTTTAGGGTTCTCTTTTAGGACGAGATCCCCTACTTCAAAATTTAATGGTTTGACCTTCTTTTTGTAGCCTTTGGACATTCTTTCTTGGTACACCTTTAGATGATCAAACGCCTGTTGTTTGCGTTCATCAAGTAGATCTAGAGAATTTACCTGATCAATGCGGTACTGCTCATCAGTGACAAGTGCTTGTAAAGATATTCACAATTATGGGATTTAAACCTCAATAGGAAGTACTACATTAGCGCCATAGACTAGGGAAAATGACGTGGCACTTGTTGGTGTTCTTATGCTTGTTCTGTAGGCCCATAGTGCCAGATTTAGCTATAAATGCCAGTCTCTGCCATACATACTTACAATTCTGTGTAAGATCTTTAGAATATTTTTGTTTGATGCCTCCACCTGTCCATTACCTTGTAGGTAATATATAGAAGAGTAGTGTTGAGTGATATGGAATTGTTCACACAGGTCATCAATGTCTTGGTTTTTGAATTGGCCCCCATTATCTGTTACAATAGATGAGGGTATCCCATACCTACAGATAATGTAGTTCAAAATGAACATAGCTACCTATTTTCTAGTGGATTTGATTAGTGGCACAACTTCGACCCACTTCATGAAATACTCAGTGGCTGTGATGATGAATTTGTGTCCATTTGAAGAGTTGGGATATATCTGTCCAACCAAGTCGAAGGTCCATTGCTAAAATGACCATTGTTTTATAAAAGGAATAAGTTCCCTGGTAGGGGAATGGATGAGATTTCCATGTTTCTGGCATTTAATACATGTCTTTGAAAACTGAATAGCATCTTTCTCCATGGTAGGCCAATAATAGCCAACTCTAAGCAGTTTTTTAGCTAATGAAAAGTTGTTCGAGTGTGATCCACATACACCTTCATGGACTTCTTTTAATGTGAGATCAGACTCTTCGAGTTCTAAACACTTAAGAAGCATACCATTGAGACTGCATTGATATAAGTTATTAGTTATGAGTACATAATGTGATGCTATCCGGATTAAGGCTCTTTTTTCATTTCTTGATAGATTAGGGGCAATAGTTTGGTCATTTAGATAAGAAATAATATGGGCATACTAAGATGGTTCCTGGGTGGTCAAAGAATACATGAACTGGTACTCAGAGGTAACAAAGGTTGGATTGGATAGTTCTTCCACCAAGAAGTCATAGAAAAACTGATGTTCTTCTAGTTGTAACATGGATGCTAAGGTAGCCATAGCATCTGCAGCTTTGTTCTTTGATCTTGGTATCTACTGGAAGGTGATGAAGACAAATTATTTCTTTAAATCAACCACCAGTTGGTTGTAAGGCATCAATTTCTCATCTTTTGTTTGATACTCCCCATTAACTTGATTGATGATTAGTTGAGAGTCACCATGCACATGTAGCTCCACAATTTTCTGCTCCATAGTAAGCTTGAGTCCATTTACTAATGCTTCATATTCTAAAATATTGTTGGTGTACGGAAACATTAATTTGTAAGATTTGGGAATCTTGTAACCTTGAGGGGTGATGAATAAGACCCCTGCTCCAGAGCCTTGTTGAGTAAATGAACCATCAAAATACATCTTCCATTGATGCTTGGTTATGTTGGTGCTCAAAAATGCTTGATCATTTTGAGGCCAACTGACAGGCACAAATAAATGGCTCTACAATTCTGACTCGATCAAGCCAAGGCTGGTAGGCCTAAAAGGTGATTCCTAACTGCACAAACATGTGCGTAAACAAAAGAAAATCCTCGAAAGGGGTTAACAATCCTTGGAGGATAATAACTTGATCTCTTAACTGCTAAATAGATTGATATCTAAACCGAAGCCTAAAAATACTATTAAAACCTAATTGAATGCTTTGTAAAGGAGAAAATCAGATATGTATGCAAATTACAAAAAGAACAAATAACAATTTCAAATGACAAATAGACCAGTGCCTGATACTGAATTAGGAATAGAGTCAGTTATATCAATCTTATGTATAGACGGAGACGGTTTTAAGGTAACTCACTCCTGTAGAGTGAGACCATCGTCCTACAAGATTCCAATTAAAACAAATATTTAAACAACTTATACGATTAGCCCTATGGTTTTTTAACTCAAATTAAGAGCCCAAAAGGGACAGTAACAGGTTCTTAGACTATGCTACCGATATTCAAATTGCATAAATTAATTATAAATAAAAGTATCAAATGGATAACATAGTAGGATACCCTGGTTCATAGAGTAATCTGAAAAACTAATTGAACATAAAAACTATATTAAATTTTAAAGTATAAGCACTTATCTGATACTTGCACTTGAAAATTTGTACATAAGTTCAAATCTGTATTTTGGGAGAGAGTTTTCAATTTTTTTCATCAATCCTTGTATTGTAATGTTTTGAGTTTATTTTGACTCAATATTTATACATCATTCAAAGGTTTTTTGTGAAAAGACATACCTTTTCACAAAAACCTAATCCTAGCAACTAATCCCTAAAAATACATTAAACCATAACAATGGTT
>MU223788.1:275766-305573 GCA_018584345.1 Thuja plicata
TCTTCTTTACCACTTATTAATTATATCATGTTGATATTAATTATTAAGTTAGGCGTACTCTATTTTTCACTTAAGCTTTCTCTTAGGTCAGTTTTTCCCTTTTAGGGTTTCATTCACCTTTAAGGTCAAATTCTTGTATTTGTTTTTTCATTCTCTTCGAATAAATTTTGAGCTCTCACCTTTTGAGCATAGAAGGGTTTCTGCTTTTTCTGTTGTTGGCTTCATTCTTTGCAACAGGTATTTTGCATGCAGGTGTTCTTGGCAAGCTGTGAAGTTGGATTTCTCAACTTCTACATCAACTAGCTAGTCTGCGAGAACCTATCCTTTGATAGCTCTCCTTTCTACATATTCAATATCAAACTCACTTAGGATCAGGACCCATTTTGCCAAACATCCTGTTAATGTTGTTTTACTCAAAAGGTACTTTAGAGGATCTATTTTAGCAATAAGCTTCACTGTGTGAGAGAGCATGTAGTGTCTCAATTTCTATGATGCAAAGACGATCGCTAAGCATGCTTTTTCAATAATGTTGTAATTGAGTTCATAAGCCACTAGAGTTCTACTGATGTAGTATATAGCTCTTTCTTTCTTTGTTTCATCTTCTTGTGCTAGTAACACTCCTAAGGATGTAGCCGTAGCTGAAATATATAGGATTAATGGCTTGCCATGAATGGGTACCATGAGAATGGGAAGGGTAGCCAGGTACTCTTTTATCTCTTTGAAGTTAGCTTCACAATGCTCGTCCCATTTAAAGGTGACTCCTTTATGCAGTAATTTGGTAAAGGGTTGTGCCCTGTCAGAAAGTTGGGACATGAATCTCCTGATGGACTGGAGTCTTCCTTGTAGTGTCCTCATTTGACTGATATTGCATGGATGAGCCATTTCTAGTATAGCTTTCACCTTTGCGGGGTCTACCTCAATTCCTTTTGCTGAAACAATGAATCCTAGGAGTTTCCCAGATTGTACCCCAAAGGCACATTTATTTGGGTTGAGCTTGAGGTGGAACTGTTCCATACAGTCCAATATTTTTCTTAGGTCATCAATGTGAGTACCTCTTTCTTTGTATTAGCCAATGTGTCATCCACGTAATCCTCCATGTTCTTGTGCATCATGTCATGAAATATAGTTGTCATTGCTCTTTGATATGTTGCACCAGTATTCTTTAACATGAATGGCATGACATTCCAACAGAAGGTACCCCAAGTGCATCTAAATGTGGTTTTCTCATGTTCCTCAGGGGAAATCTTGATCTGATTACAGCTTGAGAAGCCATCCATTAGGGAGTACATTTGATAACCCGCTATGAGATCTATGATCATGTCAATGTTAGGTAGCGGGAAATAATCCTTTGGACAAGCTTTATTTAAGTCCCTAAAGTCGGTACATATCCTGATAGATTTATCTGATTTGGACACTAGGACCACATTAGAGATCCATCCAGCATAAGCAATGACTCTGATAAATCCAGCCTATAACAACTTTTCTAGCTCTTCTTTTACTAGTAATGCAATATAAGGATGCATCTTTCTTAGTATTTGTTTTACAGGCTTGATCCCAAGAGCTATAGATAGGTGATGCATGATTAGATTAGGATCTAGCGCTGGCATATCAGTATAAGACCATGCAAATTTGATCTTCTTTTCTCTCAGGAACTCTATAAATTGTGTCTTCTCTTCCTTTGACAAAGATTGTGCAAGGTGTACTATTTGAGGTTCTTCAATTGTGCCCAAGTTGATTGGTTCTATTGGTTCTATCAATATTGAAGATCACTCCTGAAAATGTGCGGGGAGGATATCAAGAGTCTCATCCTTTGGCACCTCTGAGAGGTTTTCACAATTGGATACGTCTTTTTTCTTTACTATTTTGGGATCTGATACTGCCACAAAGTGGTTTTCACCATCAGTCCACCTTTTCTTTTTATTTTTTAGTTTGTGGCTGAGAAACCTGATATCCTCCTGTGACATGTTCTCGCTCCTTGCATTGGTGGAAGAAGGGTATGATTCACAAGCATTGAGATAACAAGCTAGGGTGTGGTCATTAGGAAAGTCTAGTGTAGGAGTAGGATCCATTTCAGTCCAATCAATAAGGTCTAGGTGTACCAATGATAAGGAATCAGACTCGGGGGAGGATAACATCATGTCAGCATCATTACTATTAACTGACATGACGTGGTCTGTTAAGTTAACTTCTTTGATATTTAGATCAACAAGGGTTAGATCATCATAAAAAGGGTTGTTATTAGTAATATGCATACCAAACTCTAGTGATTCATCATTAGAACTATCATCATCATCTCTCCATAAAAGGAGGCTTCTGTTGATGGGGCTTTGGTGACCGGGTCCGCCAACAATCATAAATTGTCACCGGGTACCGGGGTACCGGCCAACTCCGCCTGCAAAAGGTTATCTGAGGAAATGGGATTCCTCAGGCCTCCAAGCACCTAGGTGTCAGGTCACGATGGTATGGGGCTAGGTTGGGAGATGTGACTATTTTTGAGGGGGATAGCTAGTTTCTTCAACTCATTCTCTCTGGATATTCAATAAGGTGGGGTTCCTCCAAGCATTCTACACTTAGCAAATAAATCGAAAAAGATCCTACAGGGTTAGAAGTATTCCATCTACTTATAGTTATGTTTAAACATTCCATACATCAATGATGCTCTAATATACTATACTAAATACCAAATAAATATACAACCATCAGTTCATATTTGATTAGTAGCAAGGGAATTGAGGTCGTTAATCTACTTAAAATATCAGAGTAGAAGACATGAAGAACATTAAACATAAAATACCATTAACTTGGAAGACAAGGTGCCAACAACATCATTGCAAGAACCATCTCTTATTAATATTCCTTCCAAGAAGCACTAGTGCATAGTACAATGGTGGCTCTAAGGGAGCATCTAACTGCTAAAAAATTAAAAGACTAAGGAGCATTGAGCTCTACAACTAAAATGAAAAAAATTGCTTCTCTATTTCTAATGACTGCAGAATCATCAATTTTACCAACCGTTGGAAAAGAGCCAGACTTACTAGTTATACACATTTACATCTAACCCTAACCCTAATTCACATTACACTGTACAATAGAATATATTATCTAGTGGCTGGTACTACCTGTGCCACCCTACAAAAGGCCTTGAGACAGAATAGGCCTGATATGTCAAAAGAATGAGACAAGAAGGTGGAGTGGAAGAGTCAGCCTTGAGAAGAGAGTCAAGAAAGAGAAGGAAGAAATCCGATCCCCCGGGGATCAAGGCTACATGCCTCATAAATGGGGAATGTGGCACCTTATCTCCAATGTGCTAGGTGTATAGCTAAAGAGCGTCCCAAGAAGCTCATTTGTCAGAAGACCATCATTGATTCAACGTGCCTTGATGTAGCTACGTGCCCTTTGACAACCTCCAAAAAACTTTATTAACTGGTTGAAAGTGGTGGGTCAACCTCTTGGACCGCGACATAGATCACCAAAAGAATACAAAAATGTAGGATCTGGGACTCTGGGATCTAGGAACTTTCATTCCGAAAGAATAAAGAATACAAAATGCTTTAGTTTTCTCCGGCCCCTAGAGAAAATTTATTGCTACTTGTTATTGTTAAAGGTTTGGAGAAGGTGGGAGATTCCATCCTCATCAATCTCTTTGAGGCCAGACCACCAGTACTTAGCTACCTCAATCTATTCTCCTAGCTCTAGAACATTATTCTTGAATTCATCGACCATTTTCACTGCATCGTGACCACTAAGGATCATCTGAGTTAATCTCGCCATTTGAGTCCCATCCACCCCCTCTAGGGATTGATATCTTCACTCCATCAATTCATCAAACTTCCCCAAAATGTATTCTTCTGGTGTGCATGTGTTAGTGATGAATGGGTCAGCCCCGGAGACCTTTGTGACAAACACCTTATACATATTTGAAGAATACTGGACTGCATTGATTTTATCATGTAGAACCCCTACCAGTTGCTTGATCACCTCCAATGTGAGGTCAAGTCTGGAGTGCTAGGTCCTCACAAAATTGAATGATTCTTCACCCAGAATCCTGGACTCAGAGACCATTTCCTCCCCAAGGCCGAGGATTTCTTCAAGTTCTACCTTCCATGCCTCATAGTTTTCCATATCACCCTCTTACAGGTTGATAATGGTCTCTGCCTAATGTAGAACATGTCAAGCTACATATAAGTCTAGGAGGGTGGATATCAGGAAGCGCCGAGTGTTTCCTATCTATAGAGCGACCCACTCATCGACCGCTTGGGCCTTCTTCTTCATCACTCGTAGGGAGTCTATGTTGCTCTATGGTAATGGCACATCAAATGTGGAGGCCTCCGGAGGAATGACACTAATAGACTGGGCTAGTTCAGTGAGAAACCCCACAAGGTTTGCTACCTTTTCCTTTTTTGCTTTGAGCCTTTTGGCCTCCTTTTCATATCGGGCCTCCATAGCTCTGGTCGCCTCTTTCAACAGGTTCACTTCACCCTATTTTCCTCTTTTTCCCAGTGATATCTCTGTGATATCATAATCTCTATCCTCGACGGTTGCATTATCAGCGTCTGGGGGAGGTGTTGCTACAACCGCAACTGTTTCTCCTCTTGGCCCAGTTTGAAGAGTATGAACCGTCCAGGCTTTCTTAGCCTTTGGTGGGCCTTGGACCCGAGCCATCATTTTGGCTAGGGAGAGATGAGCTCTGGGGGTGCATGGGGCCTTTCTTTTCTTGCTCTTGACAAACCACTGAGGCAGCAGGGGTGGGTTTTTTTCCAAAGCCTGTTCCTTGGGTTCTTCCCTGGTATTCTATCATTGTTCCTCCTCAGCGGTGTGAGTCTCACCTGGCTCTTTCTCTTCATTTTGGGCTTCATCGACAATATTTTCCCCGATGACATTTGTTTCTTCTACCTTGTCCTCTGTATCTTTAGCCTCATCTGGACCCTCATTGGCTATCTTGGGCATTTCTTCCTCTTGTTTCTCTCCTTGTTCTTTGGCCTCTATCGCTGGGATTTCTTCTTCTGTTGGTATATCCTTTGGTAATAGGGGAGGTACCGAGCCAAGATTTAATGTTTGGGCTATGGTTATTACCTGCCCAAAGGTTGCTCTGGGGAGTGGAATTTGGAATGCGGCGATTGGGGTTACAAATGCTCCCATAGGTCTGGTTCCCCCAGCAGACGTCATTTGTTCACTCTACTTCTGCTGGTCCACCCCCATATCTTGTATCTCTGAGACTTTAGAGGTGATCTCCTGCTCTATTTCTTTCTCTTCCATCTGCTCTTCTTGCTCCTATGTAGGTTTTTGTTCCTCAGCTTCCTCTTGTACTGGGACTTCAGCCTCTATTTTCTCGATGTCCCCCTACAGATTTCTGAACTCATTGGTTGCAAAAACATCATCAAAATCATCCTGTGGAGGAGGGTTGGCTAGGACATCAGTAGGCTTTGGTTCCCTTTCTGGCTTCGGGGAGTCAGAAGAAAGGATCTCTACTTGTGGGGCCTGGGGCATCCCCAGCTCCAGCTCTACCTTAGGCTTCTGGTTAAGCCTCTTCTTTCTCCAGGTAATTAAGGGTGGCCCCGCATCCCTTATTGCTGCTTATTCTATCGGGTCCACCCTGTGGCCTTGATCATCAAGGCTTCTTGTGAAGGGGAGGAGGGGGGATGAATTGGTTTGGTCATGAGTACCGGAGTAGCTAGCTGTGTGATTAATTTCTCCTTCATTTTTTGGGAGGCTATGACTGACTGCTTTATTTTCTCCTTTATGGAGACTTCTTGTGAGGTTGGAGTGATTGCTATTCCTTTTCCTTTATCAACTCCCTGCAAAGAAGTGCCGGCCCCTGGGGTTGACTTAGGTATTGGCTGGGCCACCCGGTGGACACTCCTAGGGCACAACTTTTTGAAGTAGAGGTGGCTACATTCAACTACATTGCAAGTGAATTCTTCAATCATGGGCCCTTCTTGGGCATCCCAATTCACTGGTGGAAGGGCCAATTTATCGATCCCTTTTGCTCTATACTGGGGATCCTCCGTGGAGCCAGTGTCTGAGAAGTCTTCCAGGAATCTCTAGAGCTTCAATCTTTCCATCATTCCCGTGGTCATTCTGACATAATTCCGCCCCTGAACTTCCATGTCATCTTGGTAGTCTTCCCAGAAGTCCTCCATGTGATATTGATGGGGCTCTGATGCCCGGGGAAGCGCCGTTGCAATCTTTCCATGCGGATCAAACTGTTTCTACGCTAAGTAAAATTATGCCAGGTTATAGCATTTAAGCTCATTATCTGCCTCTTTTGCAGTGGCCAGACTGCGTGAATAGTTCCCACAAGTGATTGGGAAAAAAATATTGGTTACCTTCTTCAAGACAAAGAGTGTGTGCAGCTCTATTATCTGGCTACAATATTCTAGGAGAACTATCTTGTCCCCGCAGTGTTTGGGCAATAAGTAGGGTTTCTCAGAGAAGCCAATCACCCTAATGTAGGTGTGATGTTGAAATTGTATATAATAATGTCTATAACTCCAGACCAAATTCATCACCTCTATGGATAGGTGGTATCCTGCATCCCAG
Organism: Thuja plicata; assembly: GCA_018584345.1. Lineage (NCBI taxonomy): Eukaryota > Viridiplantae > Streptophyta > Pinopsida > Cupressales > Cupressaceae > Thuja > Thuja plicata. Next base: position 282,307 of record MU223788.1, read on the forward strand.
GTGGGTGTGAGCAGGTGGTAGTAAACGAAAGCATCATTTACCTAGTAAAAACTTGGGAAGCTGGTCTCCCATTGAATCTGTGGGAAATGGTCCCAAGGGCCCTTCTATCCTAGGCCGATCTTGAGTACACCCTCTATAAGTAACCCATTGGTGTGGGGCTGTTGTTGAACTAGGGCCCAGAGAACATAAGCAGTCATATAAAACTTCTTCTTGTGCGCTAGTTGAAGGAACTGGGAGTACACATGGTTGGAGATTATGGCAGCCCAGTCAAAATATTCTTCGCCTGTGCTGATACCCAGAAAAAATTAGTACATCCACCTAGAGAACTCTCGGGCATGTGGTTGTCCATAGACCCAACATAAGGCTATCATCCCCATTTGGATGCTTTCTTTAAATTCGGCCCTGGGGATTTCCAACTTCATCCTCTTGGGATCCCTCTTCGGGATCTTTAGCCAATAATTGTTCATATATATACTGGTTGCTTCTTCCAAGTGCTTGAATTGGGCCAAGGCATCTAACCGGGTGACTACGGTTGGTTTGTCAAATTGGGGGATCCCCAAGCCTCTCTGGAAGGTATCAGGATCGAGGGACACCATGGTAGTAGGGTACCCTATTGGCTCCAGGGTTGCACAGCCTGGACATATGTGTTGTAGTGTATTGCAAGTGTGAGAATAAGCTCTGGCGACTGCACAAAGCATGGGAAACAAAGCCACCTTGAGGATCCTAGAGTTCCCGATTTGAATGGCCAATGGATCTCTGGCCTGTCTTTGAATGTACATGATCTTCACGAAGGTCTGCATTTTGGGCCATGTCCTGACACTAGTGTCGGTGATGAGTTGAACTTTGGACTCAATCTTTGAGCCTATGATAACACTATCCCTTACATATTTCATGCTCAGGGGCAACTTCTCCAGAGCCTTCTCCATTTTGGACCTAACAGCCACTCTGGTAGCCGCCGTAGAAGGAAGTTCTACGGTGGCTACCAGATGTAGAGGCTTCAGGCATGATGACAGTATATTGTTTCAGAAACTTGTAGGGAAAAGTGACTATCAGAACATATAGATAAACAAAGCTACTTTGGGGTCTAGAGATCTTACCATCGTGGCGCTTGCTTCTCCTAAAAAGTTAGTTTCGTTCAAAAACTTTGGAAGGTATATATATATTGTGAACTTAGAAATTTAACTAACCATCTAGGTTCGGGGGTTTTATCACATTTAGTAAAAGGACATGGGGTGGGTGATGGCAAGAAACTTGGAGCCCGTGGAAATAACCGTTGGTAGGTGTGCACAAAAAGTGAGCCATCAGACCCACGTGGGCGCCGCGTAGGTGAGCAATAAATGGGAGTTATGGTGACGGGGGCAGAGCCAACTATCTGAATGCACAAAAAGTGAAGGCCACTTGGACAAATTTAAATGCACGCATGGGACATAAATGAAAGATAGGCTAGTTTATGGAGGAGAGAGAAAACCACCTGTTTGAAACTAATTGTCAGCCGAGTTTCAACCAGGTAGTATTCTGCAGAGAGGGAGCTCGTAGACTAGAAACCAGAATCAAATGCAACATGAAAAGCTTGACAAACCACCAAGCAGAATACACACAGAATATACACCAAATTTAGATATACACAACTCGTAGAGCTACTATACAAAAAAAACTAGACAATGTACAGAATATTCACAACTTTCTACATCATCTACAAACTATGTTACATCTGCACAGAAGGTGGACAACCCTCTGGCAGGGCCGACCCACCAACGGGCGGCAAACTAAAAAGAAACACAAGACCAAAACAACAACCTGAAGCAACGCAAAAAAAAACAACCAGAAAGAAGGAAAATCAAATGGAGAGAAGGCACCAACCTAAAAATGAAGGAGGGCAAGGAAAGGAAACCATCACGAATGCTCTGCAATAGCTTCAACCTCTAAATGATCACAATTCACCACCAAAAACCACCCATAATTGCTCAAAAAATCTCGGAATGGTTAGCACTGGAATACCTTTAAATCACTGCAAATCACTCTAAAATCACTTTGAAATCACTCTGATTGCTCAAGTGTTTAATCATGGTAAATGTGAAAATGATAGGTAACTTCTATTTATACGTGCGGTAAAAGCAAGTTACCTTTCCTTGTGCAAAATCCAAACAGACAGACCTCCGGACTCCAGGCCTGGGGATTCCATCCGACAATGCCACCTTAAGGGAACTAGACATTGCGGCAAAGAATACTGGAGTCCGGAATCTACCTCCCAACAAAAGATGACCAACTCTGGGACCGGGTCCCGAAGACATGAGAGACCAACAAAACAAAACAACACCGTGGGGAAAAAAACCCTAGAGAAGGAAAGCAAAGAAAAAAAAGGAAAAGAGAAGGCAAGAGCCAAAAGTAGAAAGCAAGAAAAAGGGGGACCCAACATTTTGCACACAAAATGTAGGGATGGGGACGCAGGGCATAACAAATGGCAACTATCTGGGACGAATGTCGTAGTTCATTTAAGAATTCCAAAATCTTTGGTTAGCAAAAATTGGAACAAATCACTACCTTTAAGCATCTTACCTGCAAAGAGTTGCATGTTCAAGAAAATTCAGCCATACACGGTTTAACTCGTGATCCTTTCATCAGTGGTGAAGTGTGTGCTTTAGAAGGAAATCAAGCCGATGACCTCTGGGAGAAGTAGAGAGGAGGCACTAAGTACATTAAACCATGAAGTCATCCAATTTTATCATATCTCTTGGAGACCAGAGTTTTGTCCCACTTCCTACTATTTTGTATAATTCTTGGTGGGAGGGCGGTACTTCTTTCACCATCAAGCTTAAGCTTAGCTAGTTTCAATAGCGGTAATTCTTTCACCCTTCCACCTATTTTTATATGTTAAATGGGGGATAAAAACTCCAGACCCGAAAATAATCTTTTAAAAGTTTAGACTTGGGTCAACCAACTTAGTGCGACCGATCTACCCTTGATGTGTCTGATTACTTGTCCTTCCTTTTTATTTCACTGATTGCCAGATTTTCAAAAAGAAACCTGATGAAGATTGCTCAAAATGTACTACCAAACTTGTAAAATAACTCTGGAGTCCAGACTGATTCCATTATGCTAACAATAGATTCCAAAGCTCACCATGCTACCGACATCATCCTAGAGACCAGAGTTTATGTGAAGCATTCCAATCCTTACAAGGAGAACAAAACACTGGAACCCCGAAAGAAGACTAGAAATAAAAACAAAAACAACCAAAGAAAAAGGACTGCCCCAGAGGACTGCCAACAAGACTATTTACAAGGCACCTCCCAACAAGGCACCAGAAAAGAAATATTTACAAGCCAGAAACTTACATAAAATACAACTTTGGGCAAACTCACCTTATTCAAAATAATGTTTGAGAAACTGTCCATTGATGCGCAATGGGATAGGTTCTCCAATCATGGTGTTAAGGTGATAGGTGTTTTCCCCACAGATCTCTGAGATTAAGTGTGGCCCAAGCCAAAGCAGTTGGAATTTGGTGTGCTTTCCCCTCTTTTCCTGGGCCTTGTCCCACAGCAGGACCAAGTCCAAAATCTGAAAAGCCTTGTATTGGGCTTTGCGGTCAAACCATCATTTTGCCACTGCTTGATGACACACGAAATGTTCAAGGGCTACGTCTCACTATTCTTCCATCTGCACCAGATTTAGGAGCTGAACCTCCACGATGTTATCCTGGTTATTGAATTCCTACATAAACTGTAAAACTAGGATTTGTAAGTTGATTGGGAATACTAGGTTTTGGCCATAAACCAGATGGAATGGGGACATTCCCAGGGTGGCCTTAATTCAAATGTGATCCGCCCAGAGGGTGAATCTCAACTTTTGGTGCCAGTCCTGGGGATTCTGTTCTAGCAGGTGTTTGATCACTTCAAGTAAATTTTTATTTGTAGATTCAGCAACACCATTCCCCTGGGGGTAATAGTTGATGGAAAACTTCAGAGTGATCTTTTGATTGTAGGTCCACTCAAGAAATTGTGCTGAAGAAAATGCTGGACCATTGTCACATACTAAAGCGAAGGGCATTCTGAATCTTGCGATGATGTTTTTTTCTAGGAACTTAATAACTACATCTGTCGTGTTGTTTTTGCAAGGTATAACTTTTGACCACCGGGTGCAGTAATCAATAGTAGTTAGGATGTACCGGTGGTTGGCAAACGAGTTTGGGTTGATTTCCCTGATGAAGTCAAATTCCTATTGGGCGAAGGGCCTAGCCTCGAAGACTGGTTGTAAAGGCATAGCCTGGTTACGCTCATGATGCGCTGCGATTTGGCAAGTGTGGCATCTTCGAATGTGAGTGTAAAAATCTTTAAATATACAGGGCCAATAGTACCCAGCCTAGAGCATTTGATGAGTGGTGGCATCGACTGAGCCATGCCCAGTTCCAAACTACGTGTGGAATTTGTCGATCATCTTCGTAGCTTGGTCTCTATCGATGCACTGAAGGTACACCCCCTCGTAGTTCCTACTGTAAAGCATGGAGTCTTTGATCATGAAGTGAGCGCTTTTCATCCACAGGGTGCAGCATTTATTAGGAGGTATCCCCTCCAAGAATTTTTTGTTTAGCAATAGATATACCAGATCGGTATACCATGGGTCTCGAGTGATAGACTCCACCGTCTATGTCTAACATTCTATGTGGAGAGTCTCTTCTGCCATCGCTCGACTTAGTCCCTGACCTTGGACTATCTTCATGGGCTGCATTTCTAAGTAATATTCCTAGAGGATGGCCATCCATTTCACCTGTCTTTCACCCAATTCACTCTGCATTAGCAGAGACTTCATGGCCTAGTCCAGGATAATAGCGTGTACCTTGCTTTGGAGAATGTAATGCCAAAATTTCTTCACGGTGTGAACAAGAGAAAAAGCCTACTTTTCTAGCGATGAGTACCAAACTTCAGCATTCTTGGAGGGGGAGCTCATGAAACCTATTGGTCATTCTTCCCCTTCAACCTTTTGAGTCAACACTGCCATGGCGGTGAAGCAAAGGAGTAAATATGAAACGAAAGGGAGTAGTCTGGACTAGCCAAGACAGGTTCCTCCATTATCATTTGTTTGATCTGGGTGAATGCCCTCTTTGCTTCAGGACTCCATTCAATCTTGGTATCCTTTTTCATCATTTCATTGAGTGGTTTAACTATCTCGGTGAATCGTGTGATGAACTGCTAGAAAAAATTGATCTTTCTAAAGAAAGATCACATCTCTTTCTTACTGTCGGGCATTTGTAAGTTTAGCAGCACTTCAACTCTCTCAGGGTCAATGGATATGCCCTTCTTAGAGATGATATGCCCAAGCAACTTCCCTTCCATGACCCTGAATATGCACTTCTTGGGGTTGAGGGATATTCCATATCGGCGACATCTCTCACAGATCTAGGCGAGGTGGGCGGAATGGTCACACCTGTCCTAGAAAAAGATGGTCAAATCATCTATGTAGATGATTATGCACCGGTTCACAAGGCCCTCGAATGTGATGTCCATAGCTTTTTGAAATGTGGCCCCTACGTTAATTAAACCAAAGAGCATTCTCCTGTATGCAAACATTCTCCACTTGGTGGTGAATGCCATTTTCTCTCTGTCTTTGTTCTTAACCATGACTTGGTTATACCTGGAGTACCCATCCAAAAATGACATCATTTGGGATCCATTTACTATCTATAACACCTCATCCAGTGAGGGGAGAGGGTGATTATCCTTCTTGGAGGCCTTATTAAAGTTGCAGAAATCCACACAAAGGTGAATTTCACCGCTCTTCTTTCTCACAGGGACCAGATTGGAAACCCACGTAGTGTGCCGAATTGGAAAGATTATCCGGGCTGACAGTAATTTTTCCACCTCTTGAGGAATTAGAGGCTTGATCAGTGGGTTGACCAGTCGTTTCTTTTGCTGAAAAGGCTTAGCATTAGGTTTTAAGGGGATGGTATGAGTCATAATGGATGTGTCATATGTTTTCAAATCCTCATATCCCCATGTAATCACATCTATGTAATCTCAGAGAACTGCGAGAATCTTCTCCTTTTTCTCGGGGGAGTAGGAGGTAGCAATGTGTATCATCTTTTCTTCACCAGGCTGGCCAATGTTTACTTTTTTGAATTTGCCTCCCTCGGAAGAGGATGACATATTTTCTTGGCCCCGAGGGTCTAAGTCAAAGATTCGTTCAAGCGCGACCATCCCCTTCGGGATGGTGTTAGTGAGTAGGTCCATGATCCCATCTTCTTCGTCACCCTGTCTAGTATTTTCATGGTCTCATTCCTCCACTATCTGATCCTCAAAGACACTGACATTAGCCATGAAAGCTAGGATATGCCAATCGTCCTCAAAAGCCTGAAAGTGGGTGACATTATCTGGAATGGATAGGGTATGGACTATCTCAACTAAAAATCTCCAGAGTCGCGAGCTGGCCATGGACTTGAGTGTGCTGGTAGAAATAACAAGGGCATCCGGGACATAATTCCATCATCAGGGAATAAGATCAATGCCAAAGGCATCAAAATATTCAATGAGGCTCCATGCCCGATTGCGGTATGCGGCCAGGCTTTTGTCATGACATGTATATTGGCTCCGGACCTGTTTGACAACCAACTTTGAATCACCCAAGGCCCGGAGGTGGGTGATTCCTTTCCTTAACACAAATAAGAGTCCAAGGACCAGAGCCTCATACTCTGTAACATTGTTCATATAGTTGAACTGTAACCTACAGGATGCAAGGAAGGATTTCTCTTGTAGGTTGATTAATTCTACCCCGGCCCCACAGTCTTGCTTGGACCGAGACCCGTCAAACTTAAGGGTCCACAAATCATTATTTGTGTTCTAGAGCTGGGGAGCGGGAGTAGCCTTTGGATTTCCTTTGGGAGAGTTGGGAGAAGCTTCCTCCCTTACTGTTGGCGCATGGGTAAGATTTACTTTTAGAGAAGTTTGAATTTGGGATTCTCGGGGAGGTGGCACTGAAGAAGTGTTTTTGGTCAGGATACTGGGTTCTGGGGAATCAGTTGTGTGTTCTTTATTCTGGAAGGCATTGATGTGCCAGATAGCGATGGAGAGGCAGGGTTCACACTCTAATTCTGAATGTTTTTGATAGTGTACTCAACACCAATTACCAGATAAGAGTGTAGCGGGGGTCACTATGGCACCTTGAGAGTTGACCTCAACCCTTAACTTTTCTTCTAGGTCCTGGGTTCTTTACATAACTATGGAATTCTCCCCAGGGGTGAAATTGAATGTCAAGATTTCAAAGGGCCTGCTTCATATGGGGCTCACTTTCAACCCAGATCTTGTTTGATTTTCCTTCCTAGGGGAGCCATAAGTGGGAGAGGTTGGTCGAAAAGTATCCGTTCAAGGACTTAGAATAATTCTAACTTAATAACATCCTGTAAGTCTCTGGGATGTCCACCACTTGGATGTTGATTATGCTGGCTATTCTAGGGTCCTAGATAAGCTGTATCCAGATGTTCTTTAGTTCCCCCACCATTTTTATAGCTATTTTGTCTAATTGAATCACTACGCCATTAGATAGGGTGGGATGGAATCTGAGCTTATGGCATATGGACAGAGGCATGATGTTGCCTGAAGCTCTAGAATCTACTAGGCAGTTGTGTATGTTTTTACCTTGGATATTCAGGCCTAGTAGGAAGGGAGGATCTTCATTGTTTCCTTGGAAGATAGCCGCATTGGTGTCTTTGAAGGAGACAGTCTTGGGTGGGTGACTGATAGCTTCTAGGTTTCCCAAGAGCTTCAGAAGAGACTTCTTCTACTCGGGACAGTTTAGCAATACCTCCATCAGGGTCATGGAGGTGGTAGTTTATTCTAATTCCTTTGTGATGTCAAATCTTCCCCATGGGAATTGGTGACTTCCTTTGGCCAGGTCTTTTGCTTGGTTAGAGCTAGGACCCTTTGAAGAGGCAGTCTAATTAGTTGCATTATCTTGTAGAGGAGTGTCTTTAGAAGGGGGCATGTAAACTGGTCCTTTACCAGCCTAGCTATGCATGTTGTAAGGTGGTCGCGGGTTGGTGAAGGCATTGGCCTGAAAGGCCAGGATTGATTCATCAAAGAATCCTTTCAATTTAGATTCTTCTTGATCTTCCCTGGGAGTTTCAAAGAAGATGGTCTCACAGGTGAAGGCACTGTTGGTTGACTCCTACATAGGAGGCTTTGGGGGAGTAGCATCATGCGATTGTTGTCTATCCAATTGGGAGATCATTATGACCTTCTCCAGTGTGGCATAGTTTACCTCATTGTGGGAGCCTGTGTCGTGCAATCTACACCAATTGGTCATGGGCTGGAAGTCTGTGACTGGTGTGAAATGTGATGGTCCAGCACCACTTTGATTGGCATTTTGGTTTGGAGGCAGTCCTCCGGTGTTCACATTATTGTTCCATTACTGTTGATTGGGCTGAGGCCTATTGTTAAAGTTTCTTCCCCCAACATTGTTGTTTCATTGGCCAGAGAAGATATTCCCTCTTTGGGAATTAGAATTCTGGGGTGCGTAGGACCCCACCTTCAGCTGACCCATATCCACCATCAGGGTAGATAAAATTTGTAGGAGGGACTCAACCTCAGCGGTCAACTAAGTGTTTACATCATAGTGTGACGGTTGTTGTTATTGTTGGTTTCCCAGGAAAGTAGCAGTATTCGCCAGAGTTGAGGGTGGCAATCCTCTAGCTGTGATAGATTAGAAGAAGGGCACTCCAGGCAGTTGTGTCTGAGGTTGTTGTACCTACTGTGGCTGATTCCATGGAAAAACTTCTAGACCCAGTATTGATTGAGTCTGTGATGGGTAAACATACCGGGCCTACTGGTCTATTGGCGGTGGCGGGGGATTCATTGTCATTGTGGGGGTACCTATTGCCAGATTGGGGTTATATCCCCTGGTGTATGTAGTTCTACCAGGAATCATGTTGAAGGGCGTACTCTGCCCAATCCTGCCTGGGGACTTGTTGAGGCCACAGGACAACTCTAAGGCTAGGTTGTAAACTTTTGCCAAAGTTTCCCAGTCACCCATAGTGGTTGTTCTCCAGAGGAGAGTGGAAACAAAAGGGTCCATCACGTTAAGATAAGTCTATATGGTTACTTCCAGGGATGGAATAAAAGGACCCGTGCATTACTTCAAGGCGCGCTGGAATCGATGGCTGAATGCTACAAGGGGTTCATTGGGTTCCTTCCTGATGGAGATGAACTGGCTATGGGACCAAGCTGGGTCCACATGTACATGAAAGGCAGCCAAGAAGGCATCCTCCATGTCCTACCAACTATTGATAGAGTTGGCAGGAAGGTTTAGGTACCAGTTCAGCCCACCCTATCCCAAGGATAGAGGAAACATCTGGGTCACAACATCCTTATGTTGGATCCAGTGTCAGTTCATGGCATCCTTGTATGCTTGTAAGTGTTCTTCTACGGTTCTTGAGCCTAAGTGCTCATATCATGGGTAAATCTTCTCCAGGTGTGAGGGTAAGTTGTTGATTGCACCTAGAAAAGCTACCATAGGGTACCCAGTGTTACCAAAGTATGCGGCCATCTGGGGAACCTAATTTTGAGTAGTTTGAGTGCTAGTTCCTGGGATTGTCTGAGAATTTTGGGTATTCTGAGGTATGCTAGACCCCTAGATAATAGTGGCTAGTGTGGTTTTTGGGGTCCATTTCTTTTGAGAAGGAGGCTCAAGTTCAACAAACCTTTCAGGATTTGGGGCTGACCTAAGGATTCTCTTAAATTTTGCTGGGGAGAAAGACCCAATCCCACTGAAGGCTTGAATCCTAAAACTATGGCTTGGGGAACCCTTGGGAGGTGTAAAATTAGGATCTCGAGAGGGGGATGAGTTCATGCCCTCCTTCTAACACCAATTTTTGTTGATGGGGCTTTGGTGACCGGGTCTGCCAATATTCATAAGTTGTCACCGGGTACCGGGGTACATGCCAACTCCACCTGCAAAAGGTTATCTGAGAAAATGGGATTCCTCGGGCCTCCAAGCACCTGGGTGTCGAGTCATGATGGTGTGGGGCTCAGTTGGGAGATGTGACTATTTTCAAGGGGGATAGCTGGTTTCTTCAACTCATTCCCTCTAGAGATTTAGTAAGGTGGGGTTCCTCCAAGCCTTCTACACTTAGCAAATAAATCAAAAAAGATCTTGCAGGGTTAAAAGTATTCCATCTACTTATAGTTATGTTTAAACATTTCATACATCAATGATGCTATGATATACTATACTAAATACTGAAGAAATATACAACCATCAGTTCATATTTGATCAGTAGCAAGGAAAAGGAGGTCGTTAATCTACTTAAAATATCAGAGCAAAAGACATGAAGAACATTAAACATAAAATACCATTAACTTGGAAGACAAGGTGCCAACAACATCATTGCAAGAACCATCTCTTCTTCATTAATATTCCTTCTAGCAAGCACTGGTGTGTAGTACAATAGCGGCTCCAAGGGAGCATCTAACTGCTAAAAACTTAAAAGACCAAGGAGCATTGAGCTCTGCAACTAAAATAAAATTTTTTGCTTCTCTATTGCTAATGACTGAAAAATCATCAATTTTGCCGACCCTTAGAAAAGGGCTAGACTTACTATTTATACACATTTACATCTAACCCTAACCCTAATTGACATTACACTGTATAATAGAATATATTATCTGGTGGTTGGTACTACCTACACCACCCTACAAAAGGCCTTGAGATGGAATAGGCCTGATATGTCAGAAGAATGAGACAAGAAGGTGGAGTGGAAGAATCAGCCTTGAGAAGAGAGCCGAGAAAGAGAAGGAAGAAATCTGATCCCCCAGGGATCAAGGCTACATGCCTCATAAATGGGGAATGTGGTACCCTGTCTCCAATGTGCCAGGTGTATAGCTGAAGCAACGTCTTGAGAAGCTCATTTGTCAGAAGACCATCATTGATTTGATGTGCCTTGATGTAGCTACTTGCCCTCTGACAACCTCTGACAACCTTTATTAACTACTTGAAAGTGACCGATTGACCTTGGGGACTGGGACACAGATCACCGAAAGAATACAAAAATGTAGGATCTGAGATTCTGGGATCTGAGAAGTTTCATTTCGAAAGAATAAAGAATACAAAATGCTTTGGTTTTCTCTGGCCCCTAGAGAAACTTTATTACTACTTGTTATCATTGAAGGTTTGGAGGAGGTGGGAGATTCTATCCTCATCAGTCTCTTTAAGGCCAGACCGCCGGTACTTAGCTACCTTAATCTGACCTCCTAGGTCCAGAACATTATTCTTGAATTCATCGGTCATTTTTGCCGCATTGTGACCACTAAGGATCATGCAAGTTAATCTCACCATTTGAGTCCCATCCACCCCCTTTGGGGATTGATATCTTGACTCCATCAATTCATCAAACTTCCCCAAAATGTATTCTTCTGGTGTGCATGTGTCAGTGCTGAATGGGTCAGCCTCGGAGACCTTTGTGACAAATGCCTTATACATATTTGAAGAATACTGGACCATGTTGATTTTATCATGTAGAACCCCTACTAGTTGCTTGAGCACCTCCAATGTGAGGTCAAGTTTGGAATGCTGGGTCCTCACAAAATTGAATGATTCTTCACCCAGAATCCCAGACTCAGAGACCATTTCCTCCCCAAGGCCAAGGAGTTCTTCAAGTTCTACCTTCCATGCCTCATAGTTTTCCATATCACCCTCCCATAGGTTGATAATGGTCTCTTCCTGATGTAGAACATGTCGAGCTGAATATAATTCTGGGAGGGTGGATATTAGGAAGCGCTGGGTGTTTCCAATCTATAGAGCGACCCACTCATTGACCGCTTGGGCCTTCTTCTTCATCGCTTATAGGGAGTCTATGTCACTCTATGGTAATGGCACATCAGATGTGGAGGCCTCTGAAGGAATGGTACTAATAGGTTGGGCCAGTTCAGTAAGAAACCCCACAAGGTTCGTTATCTTTTCCTTTTCTACTTTGAGCCTTTGGGCCTCCTTTTCATATCGGGCCTCCACAACTCTGGTCGCCTCTTTCAACAGGTTCACTTCACCCTGTTTTCCTCTTTTTCCCAATGATATCTCTATGATATCATAATCTCCATCCTTGGTGGTTACCTCATTAACATCTGGGGGAGGTGTTTCCATAGCTGAACCTATTTCTCCTCCCAGCCCGGTTTGAAAGTATGAATCATCTGGGCTTTCTTAGCCTTTGGTGGGCCTTGGACCTGAGCCATAATTTTGGCTAGGGAGAGATGAGCTCTAGGGATGGATGGAGCCTTTCTTTTATTGTTCTTGACCAACCACTGAGGTGGTAGGGGTGGCTTTCTTGCCAAAGCCTATTCCTTGGGTTCTTCCCTGGTATTTTGTCATTGTTTCTCCTCAGCGGTGTGAGTCTCGCCCAGCTTTTTCTCTTCATTTTGGGCTTCGTCGACAATATTTTTCCTAGCAATGTTTATTTCTTCTACCTTGTCCTCTATATCTTCAACCTCATCTTGACCCTCATTGGCTATCTTGGGGGTTTCTTCCTCTTGTTTCTCTCCTTGTTCTTTGGCCTCTGTTGCCGGGATTTCTTCTTTTGTTGGTATATCCTTTGGTAATAGGGGAGGTACCGGGCCAAGATTTAATGTTTGGGCCACGGTTATTACCTTCCCAAAGGTTTCTCTAGGGAGTGGCATTTGGAACACAGTGGCTGGGGTTACGGTTGCTCCTATAGGTCTGGTTCCCCCAATGGATGTCATTTGTTCACTCTACTTCTGCTGGTCGAGTCCCGTATCTTGTATCTCTAGGAATTTGGAGATGATCTCCTACTCTATTTCTTTTTCTTCCATCTTCTCTTCCTACTCCTGCGTAGGTTTTTGTTCCTTAGCTTACTTTTGTGCTGGGACTTCAGCCTCTATTTTCTCAATGTCCCCCTACAGATTCCCAAACTCGTCAGTTCCAAAAACATCATCGAACTCATCCTGCGAAGGAGGGTTGGCTGGGACATTGGTAGGCTCTGCTTCCCTTTCTAGCTCCGGGGAGTTGGAAAAAAGGATCTCTACTTGTGGGGTTTGGGGCATCCCCAGCTCTGGCTCTACCTTAGGCTTCTAGTTAAGCCTCTTCTTTCTCTAGGTAATTAAGGGTGGCCCTGCATCCCTTATTGCTGCTTGTTCTGTCGGGTCCACCCCTGTGGCCTTGATCATCAAGGTTGGCAGTGAAGGGGAGGAGGGGGGATGAATTGGTTCGGTCATGAGTACTAGAGTAGCCAGTTGTGTGATTAATTTCTCCTTCACTTGTTGGGAGGCTGCGAATAACTACTTTATTTTCTCCTTTATGGAGACTTCTTGGGAGGTTGGAGTGATCTCTATTCCTTTTCCTTTATCAACTCCCTGCGAAGAAGTGCCAGCCCCCAGGGTTGACTTGGGTATTGGCTAGGCTACCCGACAGACACTCCTGGGGAACACCTTTTTGAAGTAGAGGTGGCTGCATTCAACTATATTGCGAGTGAATTATTTAATCGTGGGCCCTTCTTGGGTGTCCCAATTCACTGGTGGAAGGGCCAATTTATCAATCCCCTTTGCTCTGTACTGGGGATCCTCCGTGGAGCCAGTGTCTGAGAAGTCTTCCAAGAATCTCTGGAGCTTCAATATTTCCATCATTCCCATGGTCATTCTAACATAATGCCACCCCTAGACTTCCACGTCATCTTGGAAGTCTTCCCAGAAGTCCTCCATGTGATATTGATGGGGCTCTAATGCCCGGGGAAGCGCCATTGCAATCTTGCCATGCAGATCAAACTGTTTCCACGCTAAGTAAAATTCTATGAAGTTATAGCATTTAAGCTCATTATCTACCTCTTTTACAGCAACTAGACTGCATGAATAATTCCCACAAGTGATTGGGAACAGAATATTGGTTACCTTCTTCAAGGCAAAGAGTGTGTACAACTCCATTATCTGCCTGCAATATTCTAAGAGAACTGTCTTGTCCCCGAAGTGTTTGGGAAACAATTAGGGTTTCTCAGAGAAGCCAGTCACCCTAATGTAGGTATGCTATTGAAACTATATATAATAATGTCTATAACTCCAGACCAAATTCATCGCCTCTGTGGACAGGTGGTAGTAAATGAAAGCATCATTTACCCAACAAAAACTTGGGAAGCTGGCCTCCCATTGAATCTATGGGAAGTGGTCCCAAGGGGCCTTCTGTCCTGGGCCATTCATGAGTATGCCCTCTGTAAGTAATCCATTGGTGTGGGGTCATTGTTGTGCTAGGGCCCAAAGAACATAATAAGTCATATAAAACTTCTTCTTGTGGGCTAGTTGAAGGAACTAGGAGTCCACATGGTTGGAGATTATGGTAGCCCAGTCAAAATATTCTTTGCCCATGCTGATACCCAGCAAAAAGTAGTACATCCACCCAAAGAACTCTCGGGCATGTGGTTGTCCATAGACTCAGCATAAGGCTATCATCCTCATTTGGATGCTTTCTTTAAATTTGGCCCTGGGGATTTCCAGCTTCATCCTCTTGGAATCCCTCTTTGGGGTCTTTAGCCAATGATTGTTCATATATATATGGGCTACTTCTTCCAACTGCTTAAATTGGGCCAAGGCATCTGATCACGTGACTATGGCTAGTTTATCAAATTGGGGGATCCCCAAGCCCCTCTAGAAGGTATCCAGATTGAGGGACACCATGGGAGTAGGGTACCCTATTGGCTCTGGGGCTGCGAGCATAACAGACTGGATAGATGTGTTGTAGTGTGCCACAAGTGTGAGAATAAGCTCTAGTGACTACACAGAGCATGGGAAACAAGCTTCCTTGAGGATCCTAGAGTTCCCAATTTGAATGGCCAATGGATCTCCGACCTGTCTTTGAATGTACATGATCTTCACCAAGGCCTACATTTTGGGCCACGTCCCAACACTGGTGTCAGTGATGAGTTGGAATTTGGACTCAATCTTTGAGCCCATGATAACACCATCCTTTCCATATTTCATGCTCAGGGGAAACTTCTCCAGAGCCTTCTCCATTTTGGACTTAACAGTCGCTCTGGTAGCCGCCGTAGAAGTAAGTTCTGGACTTTCAGGTGGTGAAGATGCAGAGGCTTCAGACATGATGACAGTATATTATTCTGGAAACTTGTTGTGCAAAGTGACCATCAGAACATATAGATAAAAAAACTACTCCGAGGTCCGAAGATCTTACCATCATGACGCTTGCTTTTCCTAAAAAGTTAGTTTCATTCAAAAACTTTGGAAGGCATATATATATTATGAACTTAGAAATTTAACTAACCATCTGGGTCCGGGGATTTTATCACATTTAGTAAAAGGACACGGGGTGGGTGATGGAAAGAAACTCAGAGCCTGGGGAAATAACCATTGGTAGGTGTGCACAAAAAGTGAGCCGTCAGACCCACGTGGGTGCCACATAGTTGAGAAATAAATGAGAGTTATGGTGATGGCGGCGAAGCCAACTATCTGAATGCACAAAAAGAAAAGGCTACTTGGAAAAATTTGAATGTGTGCATGGGACATAAATGAAAGACAGGCTGGTTTACAGAGGAGCGAGAAAACCACCTATTTGAAACTGGCTGAGAGCTGAGTTTCAACCAGGCGGTATTCTGCGCAGAGCGAGCTTGTGGACTAGAAACCAGAATCAAATGTAGCATGGTGAGCTCGAAAAACCACCAGGCAGAATACACATAGAATATACACTAAATTTACATATACACAACATGCAGAGTGACTTTACAAAAAAAATAGACAATGTATAGAATATTCACAACTTTCTACATCATCTACAGACTATGTTACATCTGCATAGAAGGCGGACAACCCTTTGGCAGAGCTGACCCACCAACGGGCGGTGAACTAAAAAGAAACAAAAGACCAAAAAAAAAAAATGAGGCAACACAAAAATAAACAACCAGAAAGAAGGAAAACCAAATGGAGAGAAGGCACCAACTTGAAAATGAAGCAGGGCAAGGAAAGGAAACCACCGCGAATTCTCTGTAATAGCTTCAACCGCCAAATGATCACAACTCGCCACCACAAACCACCCACAGTTTCTCAGAAAAGCTCAGAATGGTTAGCACTGGACTACCATTAAATCACTTCAAATCACTCTAAAATCTCTCTGATTGCTCAAGTGTTTAATCGCAGTAAATGTGAAAATGACAGGTAACTTCTATTTATACCCATGGTAAAAGCAAGTTACCTTTCCTTGCGCAAACTCCGGACAAACAAACCTCCAGACTCTGGGCCTGGGGATTCCATGTGATGATGCCACCTTAAGGGAAGAAGACATCACAGTGAAGAATCCCAGAGTCTGGAATCTAGCTCCCGACAAAAGATGACCAACTCTGGGACCAGGTCTTAGAAACACGAGAGACCAACAAAACAAAACAACACCGCAGGGGAAAAAAACCCCAGAGAAGGAAAGAAAAGAAAACAAAGGAAAAGAGAAGGCAAGAGCCAAAAGTAGAAAGAAAGAAAAAGGGGGACCCAACATTTTACACACAAAATGTAGGGATGGGGATGCAGGGCATAATAGCTTCTTGCTTGTAGCCTATGAAATTCTTCTAGACTTGTGTATTCTTCAGTTTCTCCATCAATGATCGGGGGAATGAACTCTTCTTTTACCTCGGGAGGATCAATGTCATTGGGAAGAGTTCAGACTATTTACGAGGAGTTGAGGGACCTACAAACATGTGAATTGTATCTATCTCAATATCTTCAGTGGCGAAAGATATCTCATCCCATTCATAGTCATGAGAGTTAGTGACCTCATCATCAGATATGTTTAAATATTCAGCAATGGTTATTTGATGTACCTGGTTAACCGCCTATAGATCAAAGTGGGGTAAATCAAGGACATGTGAATCTGTGACCCATTACCCCCAGTTAGGATGTAAATCCTGTTGTCGGGGTGTCTCTTGAGTAATTGTGGCTATCAATGATGTCTCTGGATCCACTATTGTGGAGTCTCCTACCTCATGAATAGGAGGTTGTGCTAACAAAGGGGTGCAAAGATGTTGAGGTACCTCAAAACTAGGTACATAGTGTTCCCCTTGATAGTCAGGATTTTCTGTACCAACATGTAATAGTCTTTCATATGACCACTGCTCTAGTTCATATGTAGCATCACTTTCCTTGTCAAAGATTGGACCATCTCCTAAAGCAGGTTTATTAGTTTTAGTATTGAAACCTAGTCATGTCTTGTCTCTGGTATTTTGGAACTCCATAGGTATAGGCTCAATAATCCCTCATCCTGTGTCATTTGCGATATCTCTACATGCTTAACTTTAGCTTCCACCGGTTCTCCTTTGTAAATCCAGTCCAAGACTGCCTGTTCTTCTGTGTTATCTGAAGAAGATGTGGATGCCCTTACCATGCTGGTTGCTTTGTGTACTTCTAGTTCTTTAGCTGTAATAGGTGTGAATGAAGAGGAAGGTTTTCCATAAGATCTTGGTGATAGGGGGAACTCTGTTAGTGACGGAGTCAAGTCCAGTTTGTATTCTCCCATGCCTGTCTCTTGAATTTTTAGAGTTTTGCTGAAGCTTTTCATAACCATGTCCTTGGTAGTTTCAGGAGTAGCTTCATCCATAGCCTCTTTTTTGTGTGGCAACATACTACCTACTTTGATATTGTTGCAAGTATAATTAGCATCTGCCAGAATTGTTACCTCCACCCCATTGTGTGGGAACTTTATGCACTGGTGATAAGTAGAGGGCATAGCTTGCATTTTGTGGATCCACAATCTCCCTAAAAGAATGTTGTAGGCTAGAGGTAGATCTAGAACCTGACAGATGACATTTCTTTCAATTGGTCCAACTCTAATTGGTAAAACAATAAGACCCTTGGAGGATCTTTCCTCCTCATCATAAGCTTTGATTGTTATCTTGCTTCTGGAATCAATTGTTTGTTCTGAAAGACCCAATTTCCTGACCAGATTTAAATTACAAATATTTAATTCGGCACCTCCATCTATCAATACATGTCTAACATGAGATTTGTGAATGAGAACTTCAATATGGAGGGGTTGATTATGTGGATGTGTCAATGATTTGTCATCCTCTTCAGAAAAGGATAGGTAATGTGGCACTGAGATGTGATTGACCATCGCTTAGAATTTGTCCACATTAATATCCTTTGGTACATTAGCAACATGTAAAGCTTGTTCTAGGATTTCCCTATGTACTATGGATATCTTGAGACACTCAAAAATAGAAATTTTGGTAGAGTTTCATTGCAGTTGGTCTACGAAGTCATATCTCACTCCAGGAATAGTAACCACGTGTTTTGGTGATGGTTTGGGAATAGTAATAATAGGATTCTTAGATGCCGATGCTGGTTTGGGAGGTCCTTTGATCATGACCCATGCTTGACTCTGTGTCACTGCATTTTCTTGGAAGGAGGTGTCTTTAACACCCTTGATTGTGATTACATTAATGGATTTAGTTTTAATGTTTATCATATTAATCACATTGTCATTGTTGGAATAGGTGTAGTTAACCTCATTACCTTTTCCTTTATATGTTTCCATTGTGTCATAGTTAGGGAATGGTTTATTGAATGCCATGTGATCTTCATTGGTAGTATGTCCATCCACTTTGATTTTACCACCCTCGATGAGGTCTTGGATAGTGTGTTTAAGCTTGAGACAATTATTAGTCTTATGTCCCTTGTTCTTGTGAAAGATACAGTAGGAATTGTCATCCCACCATCTAAGCTTAACCATTGGTTACTAGGGCCTAGAGTCTAGGATCATGAGAATCTTGTTATCCACCAATGTTTTCAAAACTGTTTCAAGGGGCTCTCCCGAAGGAGTGAATGTTCTTTGTAGTTTTGAAGTCCATGTCCGAACTTTGCTATTATCATTGTTTTCTTTTGGTATGGGGGTTGTTACCTTGGATTCTTTGCTTTCTTGTATGCCATTGGTGAGATTGAATACCTCAAGTTTGGGACCAACATTAGATGTGTCCACTACTCCATCATTTACAACATTTTTTGTTTTGTTTCCACCATTTCAGTTTAGAGTTGGAGTTGTTGGTTTTGCTTTCATTTTGAAGGGTGCTATCTCCTCTTTTGACCATGAATTCCTTAATACAGAGGGAATTTTTAATCATTCTATCGAAGCTTGGAGAATCTTGCATTTGTAATGTGTAGTTTAATTCAGGCACCAAATTATTAACAAAGATCTCCATCTTCTCTATTTCGGGAATGACCCGTGAATATCGTGCAAAAATCTTCCTCCATCTTTCTAGGAAGTGTGTAAATGATTCACTAGTTCTTTGTTTGGTATTACATAGGTCCATCATGGTTACATCATTTTGGATATTGTAGGAGTAATGTTGAATGAATTGTTGGATTAACTCCTCAAATGTCTTAACCTTAGGGTTCAGTTTTGAGAACCATTCCATGGCATTACCTCCTAGACTTCCTAGAAATAGGTGCATAAGGTATGTAGATTCGTGCATGTATTCTATGTTTAGAGAACATAATTCCCTTACATGGTCATGTGGATCAGTTTCTCATGTGTACTTGTCATACTTTGGTCTTGCCATGTTAGGAGGAAATGGGACCATCGCAATACTCTTGTCAAAAGGAAATGGAAAAATGGCATCCAAAGAGTATTGCATTTTGGGTTTCTCTTTCTCCTGTTTGAGGTTTGTGAGTTATGTTTGCATCAAATTGAGTTGTTTGGTGAGGATAGAGATAGGATTTGGTGCCTCCTTTTCTTTGAGCTTTTCCACATCATAATCCTTAGGTAATTTGACACCCGTGGAGGCTAAATGGAGGAAGTATTTATCTTTATCCTCGTCGATCATTTTCTCCATGATTTTGTGAAATCTCTTGCTCTGTTTGAGTTTCTCATACTCTTCTTCAGTGATTTCATTCTCACTACCAGATTCAAATAAGGGATGATCAAATTTTGGTTCTTCTTCCTCATTCGTGTCTTCGGGTCTCTTGCCATTGTTATACTCCTCAAAAGAATCACTCCATCTGCAAGTGTCGCTATCCATTTTTGGAGTGTCTAGATCAAGCAGAGAACTTTGAGATGCTTCTCAGTGAAAGTGTGGTGTTTTAGGAGGCACTTTTGATCATTTAGATGTGTACTTTTTGCATCTTGTGTTAACCATGAAGTTATTTCTCAACTTTGTCAACATTTCCCAATAGTGTAAGTGAGAGTGTCTAGGTAAAAGTAACTATTTGTTGTTGGTGGAGGTAAATGGTTCTAGCGTCAGAGGGTTAGAATGCCCTAATAGTGAGATAGGAACCAATTTTTTGGTAAAAAGCAGGTAGACCACACATATTGAATTGATCATGAAAGAATGACTAAGAATGCAAGGTAGAAGTTTGAAAAGCATTTTGAAATAACAATAGGGAGACCAAAAAAGATAAAAGGAACCAGCTAAAGAGCCAAAAGGGGATCCTAATCAATTGACACTTTCTAAGAAAAACTTTTCTAAGAACCCACTACCCTGGATGCGAGCCCCCAGATGCGAGCCTCTGATGATACCAGATGTGAGCCTCTACTGATACCAGATGTGAGCCTAGAATCTAGATGCAACTATGTGCTAACTAAATGCAAGCTAGCATACAAGATGTGATCCCAAATACAAGATACGATTTGGGAAATCTAGGATGCGATCTTATGATGTCTTTTGTTAGTTTTATTCTATTCTAAAAAGTTCATTTTGGAAATGCATGAAGTTATTTGCTTCTAGATTGCGTTAGGAGGTGTCGTAATGTGTGAAAAACACTTGTACTCCAGGGTTTGAAATTTGTTGATTTTTTTGAGGAGCTTATCTTTTTAATGGTCTTTCAAACACGTTAGACAGATTTACTTTGTTATGGAGGTGGAACAAACACACATATTTCTCCTATTCTCTAGGTGGAGGATGAAAATCTTTGCTTGTTGACTCAGGTACACACTCAAATGCTAATCAGAATATAGCCATCACCAAGCATGCAATTGTTAGAGTAGTTATATATTAGCTAATAATTAAATCACTTAATTATTAGTCTATTATACTCTAGGCTTAAGTTTCACTTAGGCAGCGCTTTAGGGTTTTCACCTTTAGGGTTTCATGTTTCCTTTTATAAGGATTCACTTCTTTCATTTCAAGATAGAGATTATAATCATTTTATTGTTGTTTATAGAAGTTTATTCTTGCAACATGGTTTTCAACTCTCTGCCTTTTTGGCCGCTATAGCTTCTTTCTCTCTTCTGTCTCTGCTTCTTCTTCGTGACAGTCTTGCATGCAGGTTTCTTGGGTTGATTTGCAGTTCAGCAAATATAACATGGTATCAGAGCCCACATGCAGGTTTCTTAGGTTGATTTGCAGTTCAGCAAATCTAACATGGTATCAGAGCTCGCTTGCTGCTCGTTGTTCGTATTCTGTTGAAGCATACAGGCACTGAGGGTTTCAGAGGTTTTTTCTGGTATTTTTTATAGGTTCTGGGGGGTCTTTGTTTTTTGAGGCACTTTGGACCAAAATCGACCTCACAGTTGCGTCCAAAAGGCCCAAAAACCCCAGAATCTATATAAGGCTTGTCCGATTTGGACACCGGAGCCTCTAGGAAATTTTTTTGGCCTCCTAGGGGCCGTACGGACACAGAAATTGATGCAAAAATTGACAAATATTTCAAAAAAATTGTTTTTTGCGTTAAAAATCAACGCGTGTAGTGAAAAAAACAAAGGCGCCGCTAGCACCCCACCGCCACCGGCCAGCACCCGACGCGCTGCCCTGTTTCTTCAGCCCCCGCCACCGGCGCTGCATTCCCTCAGTGGCTCCCCTACCGCCTCCCAGCCCCGTGGCCCCTCGCCGGCTCCTCCATTGCTTGTTCCCACCGCTGCTGCCGCCGACTGTTCCCCGGCGCCCCGCCGAACCCGCCACTTTCTCTGCGCTCCGCCTGTAGTAGCCGCTCTGCCCGGCCCGCGCCACCGGCGGCGGTCCCCTTAAGCCCCTACGGGATTTACATGTATGTGGCTAGTCATATTGCAAACCAGGGGCTGCGGCCCAGCCCCCGGCATGCGCCATGCACTCGGGGGCCAATTTTTTTTAGCCCCTGGGGCTCTTATGTACCCTTTTTTGGTTTTCTGGGGGTACCTGGGTCTTTTTTGCTCTATCTTGAGCATACGGGGGTATTTTTGTGACTTTCATATACCGTCGGAAAGCTCTTTCCGAGAAATTTCCGATGATGGAGGTTGCAGTTTTAGGTTCTACTATTTTAATAGCATTTTTTGTTGTTGAAGCCTGATATTTTGTTTTGCCTTCTGGGAGTCATATTTGGCTCATCCAGACTCCTTTTTTGGCAAATGAGATATCGTCGGAAAGCTGGTTTAGTGTGCTATTCAGTGGCAGAGGTATTTTTTCTAGATTTTGTTCTAGGTTTTCTCTCCTCTGAGTTTTGCAGTTTATGCACTCTGGTGGATTGCTTGGTTCTACAGGTCCTGGGATCTCTTCTTCTGAGTTCATAGCTCACTCTTCTTTCTGACTTCTGAGCTTGCATGCTCCTTCTGATGCATTTTTGTTCTGTAAACACACTGAGATAAAGTGCCTCTTCTGCATTTCTAGGATCTTGTTCACCTGGTTCAGTTTTTGTACTCGCACTGTGTTATAAAGTGCCATGGGGGGTTATGATATTTATTCTGCTTTAGGCGCATCCACCTTTGTCAAGTGAGCGTACGTTCCATGACATTGGCCCATGCTGTGTGTCAGTGACACCGCCCTTTATCCTGTGTGTGTACTTCTGTTGCACTATTGGTGTTCCTGGTTCTTCTTCTGCAGATGTTTCTGGTATTGCATTTCAGTGTTCCTGTCACCTCTCCCAGCTCAACATTATGGGGGGTTCACCTGTTGGTTCTATTGCTTCCTAGTTCGATTGATCAGCTCTTCAGACACTTGTCTTCTCTACCTGGTCATGCACTTCAGTGGGGGTTCCAACAGTATCTTCTGACAGAGTTTTCAGACATGCTTCAGAGATGCCTCTTGCTATTTCTTGTTCCTTTCTCTGGGACACCTCTTTTTCCCTAGATTGAAGGCTCAGTTTCCTTCATCTAGTTTGCTTTCTTGTTTGGGTACCTGATCAGGCCTAGTTGTCGGGACCCATCTTTCCTTCTTTCTGCAGTAGTTTAGCAGTTTTGCTTCTCCCTAAGTTACACTTAAGGGGGGTGTTAGAGTAGTTATATATTAGCTAATAATTAAATCACTTAATTATTAGTCTATTATACTCTAGGCTTAAGTTTCACTTAGGCAGTGCTTTAGGGTTTTCACCTTTAGGGTTTCGTGTTTCCTTTTA
>MU223788.1:342107-358579 GCA_018584345.1 Thuja plicata
TTGGGTGTTTTAATGTGTCGAAAGGGGTCATGGGGTCTTCCTAGGGGTCCTAGTACGTGATAAGGCATAATATGACCCCTAGGAAGACCCCATGACCCCTTTTGACACATTTGAATGGTCAAGTGTGTCCTAAGGGGTCATAGGACCCCTTATGACACACATTAAAACACTCAAGTGTGTCGTAAGGGGCCCTATTACCCCTCAGGACAAACTTGAGCACTCAAATGTGTTTAAAGGGGTCATGGGTCTTCCTAGGGGTCCTAGTACACCTTATCACATACTAGGGCCCTAGGAAGACCCCATGACCCCTTTTGAAACATCAAAAACTTCAAGTGTGTTGTAAGGGGTCCTACGACCCCTTAGGACACACTTGAGTGTTTAAATGTGTCAAAAGGGGTCATGGGGACTTCCTAGGGGTCCTAACTCATGATAAGGTGTACTAGGACCCCTAGGAATTCCCCATGACCCCTTTAGACACATTAGAACACTCAAGTGCTTCCTAGGGGGTTGTAGGACCCCTTAGGACACACTTGAGTGTTTTAATATGTCAAAAGGGATCATGGGGACTTCCTAGGGGTCCTAAGACGTGATAAGGCATACTAGGACCCTTAGGAAGTCCACATGACCCCTTTTGACACATTAGAACACTTAAGTGTGTCCTAACGGGTCCTACAACCCCTTACAACACAATTGAGTGTTTTAATGTGTCTAAAGGGGTTATGGGGTCTTCCTACGGTTCCTATTATGTGATAAGGCATACTAGGACCCCTAGGAAGACCCCATGACCCCTTTAGAGACATTAAAACACTCAAGTGTGGTGTAAGGGGTCTTATGACCCCTTAGGACACACTTGAGCATTGAAATGTGTCAAAAGGGGTTTGTTGGTGTTTGAAAATGTTTACGCTAACTTGAGCAACCAATATACCTCAAGACTGATGTTAGGAGTGGTTAGTTCCAAGTGTGAAAGCTCTGTAAGGTAACTGGACCAACTATAGGGTGAAGATTGCCCTCTTCTGATTCTAGCTCTGCAAAACTAAGGTGGGTACACCTAATCCAAACTAAACTCAACTCTTTACCACACCTTCTACTTCTAGATTTAAACAATAGATAAATGGTAACTAAGTAGTAAATGCCAACCTAGCATTCAATGACTCTCCACTACCATGGGTGGAATAAGTAGGAAAACGCCTCAAAAGGTAAAGGATTTTGTACTGAGTTTGATTTATATTTGTGGGATAGAACATAGCCAAACAACTGCAGAAGGATATTAGAATAGGAATACTAATCTCAGATCAGTGCCTTATCCATTGGGCTAAAACCTACATACAATACTGAAACTGGAACACCTTATTAGGCAAAGCTTCAAAACCATAAACATAAGAACTTTTAGATTGCTCACTATGGGATCCTCAAGTAGATATCAAATAGAATTAATGTACTATTCAAAGGAGTTTAGTTTTATTCTCAATCAAATACCAATGAAATACACATATGCACAAGCAGAGCTCATACAGTAAGCCAGAAAACTCACAATTCCACTAACAACACAAAGGAGAGACTCAAATCTAAGAAGAAATTATATTAAGTATGATGAAAATTGTTTCTAAATCAATATGAGAAGGAAATATGCAATTAGATAATATGCAAAAGATTATACAACTTTATTCTTATTTCAATACTAGTGAACTACATCTGCTATCTTCTAGACTAGAAACAAGTATTAACCTAATGCTTTTGTAATTTCCTAATTTTCTAGCCCTTTCTAAATGGTCTTAATTATCCTTTTATAGGAACAAGAATGCTACAAGATTCTAACCTTTTATGGTTACGGTTTACAACCAATCAAATATAAAATTCAATCATGATGTCAAGTTGAAACTCTAAATTCATCTCTTCAATAGTGCAATCTGATTTGCAATTAATTCTCAAATCCTTGGATATGAGCGCAAACCTCTGATAGGCAAGAAACTCCGTTGCATGACCCCAAAAATGGCTCCATAAATGTAGAAGTGACCAGGCAGCTCTGTATGCATTTACTTCTAATAATAAAACTCTTTTATGTCAAATCCAACTTTCAATGCATCTCTGCATATCAGATATCTATCCATGTTTGGTCTTCAACAGCTGTGTAGAGGTGTCTGTGAAATTAGATCGGGCTATTAATACCTCTGCAAACAAACATCAGTCACCACCATGGAAATTAGATTGAAATCTTTTAAATATTTTAATTTAAATCACAATAGTCACAACTGGCGCGAGATCTTTTATCCATGGTCAGGATTCAAATCTTATTTTACTTTAAATTATCATCGTCAGATTTCCTTTACTTTACCCAGGAACTTTACCTTATAACTAATATCACCACATGGCAAGTCATCGTAAAGCCTTAGGCCTTAAAATCCTTCATCTATCTCTTAAATTTTTTACGACTGCGGCAGGATCCTCGCAACTTGATCGGCCTTTAACTTCATTACCTAACCCGGTCTTAACTCCCTCTGAACCTCAGGTTACACTTTTCCCTTTAGTCTCTAATTTGCTAGACATTTTATTTAACTATAGTCACATCAAGAGACCTGGCAACAAGAGTTGGATCTGATTTTAATCAGATGGTAGTCACTTAGTCTCTGAACCATGAGAGAATATTCAATTTCATTTGGAGACCCTGTGAAAAGGCAAGTCTCGTGACCCACCTTTGGCCACATTCCATCCGACGATCCAGTGACTAAATAATCTCATAGTTGGGATATAAAACTCTAACCATGGGTCAAATCATTGGACTTCTCAACTACCACTTACATCCAAACCCAGCATCCAACCCTGATCACATCAAGAGATAACGCGACTCAAGGTCTCGAAGTCGCCAGACAAATTCATTGACTCAGGTTATATCTGGAGATCTAGCAACCACCACAGGATCATGACTTCATCAGATGGTAGTCGCTTGATCTCATGATCAAAAAATAATATGTCATTTCTTACGGAGATTACTTGACAAAAGGGAAATGGTAAGTCAGGAGAGATAAAGGAATATTCAGGAAATATAGGAGATGTCGTGACTACATTAGGATAGGAAATGTGCACATGCCAAAAAATGATTTCAAGTGGCACAAAAAGGTAACTGTCAAATATAACATGGCCAAGACAATCAGGGTTTTCTCCATTTTGACATGAAATCACTTTAAGGGCTAGGGTTTAAAGCCAAAGACCAAATATAAATTGCAGAGACCAGGAAAAGAAGCTTGGAACCATGAAAATTTTACAAGTGCTAACAATGGCTCCAACTAGGATGTATGCCTCTTGCAGGCATAACAAGGATTCAAAATTACTAGGATAAGCAGACCACCTACAAGAAAAGAAAACCTAACCTAAAATAGAAAGCAGGAAACAAATATATACATACTTACATGTCCATGACTTTGCTTTCTTCAAGAAAAGTATAACTTCAAAAACTACCCATGAACCGGAAATTCCAAAATATTTCCAATTAAGTCTTTAAGCATATAGGAAGTATAACTCCACTTACTGTTAATTAGATATGGGCCTAGCCATATGGGATCAAATTTTTCATATTTTCATTTTTCCTCTATCATGGTATTCCACATCAAAACCATATCATCAATCTTAAATTTCCTAGTAGTGTCTTTCTTGTCAAATAAATTTTTGCACTGCAACTGCAATCTAATGTTCCCATCATGTGCTTGCCTCCTTGACTCATGACATTGGTTGTACGGTTTATGTAATTGATGTTTGTGATCAAGATAGCTTCCATTCTATATGTACTATATCATTATGGATTGGAGAATTATATCATAATCATGGTTTGGAAGGATTCCTATAGAACATTTAAGTAGCAGACCTTTGAACTTCCGTTGTCTGATCCATTAATAAGGATATTAATATTATACACCATTGTGTGGCAACTAAAGAGTTGTATACAAGGGATAGGTAGAAATCAGTCTCTTTTAATTGAGTTGCCAAGGTAGTTGCCCCTATTTCTTAAGGAAGCCAAGAGGAGACATTACAGTATGCTGCATGGCACTTCAAATGATGTAAAAAGCCTAGAGTGCACTTTAATATTTAAAGTCAAATTGACTTAGCACTAACACCTTGAGAGGCACATGTGAAGGAAAATACTGGGTTGGATTGCATGGAAATTATTTTGAGTGCTACCAGTTGAAAACTGATTGCTAACTTATAGTTTTCACAAACCACACAAAACTTACAAAAAATGTAAAGCTTCTAATACTTTCTCCCCCTCTATATGTAATAAATATGACCATAAACTCATATGTAGTCTGCTAGTTTATAGGTTGGGCATTGGAAAGAAAGAAAGAAATATTATCGATGCATGTGGACGACCAAAGTGGGTCAATTGGATGCAAAAGTATAACCAATTACACTAGAAAGAGAGAGTAAAATAGGCACATTGGTAATATATATGATAAAAGAATCTCAAGATATTATAATGGAAAGGAAGATTGCAAGACTAATTTTATGAAGGTTTGGCACTAATCTTAGAAACATAGCTCAAAAATTGCTTTTCTGGATACATTCTAGAATGCTTGGCTTAAGGATAATATTAGTTTTCTTGGAAAGAAATCTTCATTTCTTTAAACTAATTTTGTCATATACAGGAACTCTGATTCTCACTATGACAAGCAGCTTTTCTTTAGTTTCTCACTTCAAAGTTTAAGTGTGACAAGTTTATTACTATAATTTTATTGTCTAGGAATGATGAAATTGTAGTGTTGTCTGAACTCTGATACTTTTGGATTAGCATATAAATGTAATTACCTTATTTTTCTTAGGATTGTAGTATGTCCATTTGAGGAAATCTGATTATGGGTACTACAATGTCATTGAATTACAAGTTTCTAGAGCGCAGGATCCTTTTGCTAAAACAAAGTTTGAAGTGATGAAGGTAGATATAGCTCTGGTTAGCATACTTAAAATGATTTGGGTGTTATTTTCCCTCTATGTATTTACTTGCAATATTTCATCATTTGATAGTGATCATAGCCTTAGATGAATTCATTTTCATGATAAGAAGAATAACCTTAACATACCTTCCTATGTATTGCAGCAAACCAACAATGTTAGCAACAAAATTAATTAGTGAAACCTCATTGTAAATGATCTAAGTGCTCTTATCTTTTTCTAGTTATTCATTTTCAACTCTTTTGATCAGGTTTTGTTTTATATTAATTGATTGACAAATTTTATTAAATTTAAATTATATTGTGTAGGAGATAATGCATCCTAGGGTTTAGGGTTAGTCCTTTATTCATCCATATTTTTGTTAAATCGTGATATTTGTACCTAACTTAGATCTCAGCCCTTGGTCATCCTTTTCATTTAAGATTCTAGATATATTTAATCGTGCTTTCATTGCTACATCTTGGGATCTTCTAGCCTATAATTCATATATTATTTATTTCACTTGATTTCATTTATCATGGACTATCACAAGCTATTGTCCATGATCAATGTGCATGTTTATCTTGTTAGTATGAATGAGGCTATTTCCTATCTACTTATTAGTGGGAACTTATTAACATGTTAACTTTACTTAAGATCATGTGTTAATTATCCTTTTATCCTAGGTGTCATCTTTACAAGTTAGTTATAATAAAACCATGTCTTATTATTTACTTTTAGTTATTTAGGTATTTTAGATTTGCGTCATGCATTTAATATTTTTATCAAAGGTAGTTGTCTCATTGCATAGGATTAATACATATGCCAACATCTTGTATGCTCCTACCTCATACCTTGCTCATGAATACTGTGCAGCTTATTTAAAATATATTCTAACAAATGAATTTATTCCTTATAGTTGTTTGTTGATCATAGAACAAGCTTGCATCCAATAGAAGTTCCTAGAAATTGGATTTGGAATTTTTGAAGATGCACAATATACTTTAGTACATAAATTCCCAGTATATTTAGAGGCCAATTTATTTTCATTTAAAACCTAGAAATCATTACTCAATGTTTTTTACTTTTCATATCTAATTTCTAATGTATTTTTGTACTACATGCTATCAAGTCTTCATGCAGAAGCAATCCAAAAGTGTTTTTGGAAAGGTACAAATATTTTCACATCTTCACACACACAAATATAGAGCATTGGTGTTTTTCTGAATATTGAAAGAAAACTAAATTGGATTAATCCCCAAGGAAACTTGAAATTCAGATGTCATTAATATAATGGTGGAGCAGATTCAACTATATAATCTAGCCTATGTTAATTACTTCACAAAAATAATACTAATTTCTACATCAAAATCCTGAGTAGATCAATGCCGAGGATGGTTTATATTTGTAAATATAGATTTCTCTCTTTGCTTTCAATCTTGTATCCTTATGTTTTGAAGGGAATAACTATATAAAACTAATCATACCATAATTTTCCCAGAAACAAAGGTCACATCAGAAAGCTCTAATATAAATCTGATCTTTGATTAGGAAGGTTTTACTGCACCATTCCTTAATTCATGAATACAGATTCTAGTATAAATTTTACTGAATTTATTTATCTTTTCTTCTGTAAATCAAGGTCTATACCCAAGAATAACTTCATAATAAAATTGGAAAACTTGTTTAAGTGCTAGAAATGAAGATAATGGCCTTAAAATAGACAACTTAGAAATTAAACAAAATAACAAGATCCAATGGCAATGTTGACACAAGATATTGTCTAAAGAAATCCTCTGTGTGTTAAAACACCTTCTTTTTCAATTACAAGGTTGCATCCTATTTCATATCTCAGACTCTTTCTTCTGGGTTGGTATTTTCCAATGTTGGATAAACAAATCATAGATCAATAAAATGATACTTTTTATGCATGCTTTTAGTAAGGATTGTAGAAGTAATTTGACAAGCTTAGTGAATTCAAAAGTGACAGTATTTGTTCTATTTTCTAGACTTGAATTTGAAATGTCATGTACCTTGTGGACCAAATAGTGTTATCACTTTTCCTAGTGTGCCTTGGTTGAAGCTATGGTATTGGTGGTCATGGTCTATTCTGCCTCTAGGGCTTTCTTGGCATGAGCAGAGGTTTCAAACAATAGGGTAAGGAAAGCTTTGCTGCCTGGCACAGTCAATTATCTCTAATCGAATGTGCATTTATCTAATATGAGCTCTTTGCAGGTATGGTTAAGAGATGCCTTTGATTCTCTTGGATTCACTCTTTTACATGGTCACCATGGGTTTGTCTATAATTTATTTTAAGGGTTTCCATCCCTCTTTTTTGAAGCTTTGCCTCATGAAACCTGAGCAAGGTTTTCTACTCTACCCAAATTTTCTTAAGGTACTAGTTCTCACTTGTATGGTGGGAAGTTATCTACTACCATTTTTCCTTGTTCCTAGAACAGCTCACCTTATAATGGGATGGGGGATTTACTTATTAGGCTCCATGTCATTTGGGTTTGTTCTTAAAAATGCAATCTTACTCCTAGCTTTGTCAATTTTTACCCCTTGGTTAGGTATATTTGGGTCACTCGATGCAATGGATTTTCCATTCTACTCTAATAGTATAGTAAGGGCATTGGCTCTAGGAGCATATGCATTTTTTGCAGCTCCATTTGTGTGGTGGGCTGTTATGAAAGTAGTGTCATCTTTTGACACATGAGTTGAATGTGAAGCATTGAGGGTGTGGGGAGCCTCATCAAAATCTGAAACATAGCCTCTGCTGATGAAAGTTTGTTAAAGCCTCAACAAAATCTGAACCATAGTCTCTACTGATGAAAATTTGCTAAATCTAGTTGTTCTATCTACAATTGATTGTCATCAAAAAGTGTTCTAACCAACTAATCAACAACCTGAATCTTTCTTCATAAACCTGTTTTGGGTCACTTCAATTCGAACAGAGCAAGCTATTAATTTCAAAAAATAGAACTGAAAATCATCAACGATGCATGCTTGTCCAACACCTCAAACAAAAGAAGCCATTGTTCTCCATTTTTTGGGATTTTTCCTATGTGGAAGATTGGGCCTCTAATTAAGTGCCTTGAATTTTGTGCTGACTTATGGTACAATCACATGTGGAGGGAAATGACTAGGTGGAGTCCATAATCATAAGAAGATTGTACAAGTAAAATCTCCAATTTTTCACATTCTTTTGTCTGGTTGCAAAAACTTTCCTTGTTACTAATTTTATTCATTCATTGGAAGATATTGCAAGTTTCTAATCAACAGAATGCCTGTATAAAATTATTCGTTCTAAAGAAGTGTTTTCTAGCTTAGAATCAAATGAAGAATTTCACAGCTAATAGAGACTTCAGATATCATACTAACCTATACTACAATTTCACTATTGAGCGAGGGTTCAATTTAACAATCAATAATTGGCGCTTGTAGAAATTTTTAATTTGAAAATATTATCAGATGTAAATTCAATCAAAAATAATTCTTTTACTAAGATTTGAGTTCCCCATAGTTCATAATTTAAGAAAACATGCTTTTGTGAATGACTTGTGAATTTTTCAACGGTCAGCCATTTCGAGTGATCCAATCAAAGTCATTTCTAAGTAGTAACTTATGGTAAGGTCTCACAGGGGATTCCTAAAAATGTCACGATGGTGGATGGTGTCGATATTTTTTTTAGAATATTAAAAAGCTGATGGTCTCATGATGATAGTAGTGCAGTTGAGCTTAAAAATCTAAGCTCCAAAATTTTGGATTGAAGTTGGTGGTGTCATGAAATTTTTTTGTGAATAAAATACTAATAAATAAATATAATTTTCCTTATATTTATTTTCTCTAAAAATTCCAAAATATGATGGCTATTGATCTGTCAGCATTGTTGCAAGTGTCAGAATGTGTACTTTGACGTAATGTAATTGAGATCTGGGTTACAAATTTCATGCTGATATGTGGTTGTTAGCTTGGTCTAAATATAAATAAGTTAATATTTGACTACAACTATAATATTAAAGATATGCTTTATGTAAAACTATTCACCTAGAAATTGTTATGCTACAGGTCCCCCTTGTATTGAGTCACTTCAGTTGCATGGTCAACCCGTAGAAGGAGAATGCCTTAGCTTTTTAGTAGTTTATAAAGGACGGTAAGAATCACTTATCATAAAATCTGCTATGAATCTATTTGCATGGTAATCTGTCACATCCTAAATATATTTTATATGGATTATATCTAAACTTGTAAATGTGATACTTCTTTTTATTGCAGGGAGAAAGGAGATTGTATTCATGAGTGGGCTCGACAGAATAGTAATGGAGGCTTAGACGAACTAGGCAATGATGGTGAGCCACTTTTAGTAAGATTTGAATTTTCTTTAAAAAAGCATTTAATGGGTATGATCACAATTAATATTTGTAATAATTACTAGTTGAGAGTTCCATGTACATTAAAAATTTCCCCCAAAGGGAAGAAGCCTCTCTTACAAAACATAGAATAGCTTTGACCCATCTCCCTCCAAATGGAGAGAGAAAGGACCTTGAGAGTAAGGAAAGACTAGGTATACCCCCCACAAGATGAAGCCTCCCACACCCCCAACATAGTTAACAAATAAGAATACTTTCTTTATGTGAAGGTTTTGGTAAAAATATTGGCAACTTGCTTGGATTTTGGGCAATAGTAGACTGATGACTTGTCCATGAATGAGATCCCCAATGTAGTGTATCTAGATGTCAATATGCTTGGTCCTTTGAGGATGGATTGGGATACATGAGATTTGAGTAGCACAATGATTGTCTCAAAATATGATTGATGGTTGTTTAGATTGAATACCAAACTCAATGAGAAAATTCTCAAACCAAATAGCCTCAGTTTTTGTACTCAGCTTCAATAGAAGATGGACCAATAAAAAATTTCTTCTTTCTCTCTAACAAACAAGTCTTGAACCAAGTGAGAAGCTATAACTTGAATTAGACTTGCGATCCAGAGAATTACTTACACAATCTGAATTTGTGTAGTCCACTGAGTTGAAATCAATGCTCATTGTGTAGTGAATCCCAATATTTTGAGTACCTTGATTGTAGTAGAGAATTGCTTGGCTACTTTCTAGTGCAACCCATGGGGCCCATCACATAAATTGAGAGACCATGCCCACAACATCTGAAATATCAATTCTTGTGAGTGAAATAGATGAGATCCCCAACAAGTTGTTGCTGCAAAGAAATAAATTAGATCAACAACTATTGTTGTTGGTACTTTGCAGCAACAACTTTTTGGGGATCTCATCTATTTGACTCACAAGAAATGAGATTTCAAATTTTTTGGGCATGGTCTCTCGATTCATGTGTGGGCCCCATGGGTTGCACTAGAAAGTAGCCAATCAAATCTCTACTACAATCAAGGTACTCAAAATTTTGGGATTCACTACACAAAAAGCATTGATTTCAACTCGTAGGACTACACAAATTCAGATTGTGTAAGCAATTCTCTAGATTGCAAGTCTACTTCAACTTATAGCTTCTCACTTGGTTCAAGATTTGTTTGTTAGAGAGCAAGAAGCAGTTTTTTATTGGTCCATCTTCTATTGAAGCCGAGTACCAAAACTGAGGCTATTTGGTTTCAAAATTTGTTTTTTTTTAATTTCAATATTGGTCAAACTTTTGACATCCCTTGGTTGAAACATCAAATTATGTTAGTTTACATTTTGACCATTCTGTGTCAAAATTTTGGGTCATGGGTTTGGCATCCTAGTCAGATGGATCAAACATTTTGACCAAACTTGGTCGAAACATTAACTTTTTCCGGTTTATGTTTCGACCATTGCATGTCGAATATATGCATCAATTTTGGTCAAAATGTGGACATCCATTGGTCGAAACATAAACTTATGCCAATTTATGTTTCAACCATTCTGTGTCAAAATTTTTCGTCGTGGGTTTGGCATCCTAGTTGGAAGGGTCAAACATTTCAACCAATAATATAGATATTTTGACTAATCATATGGACATTTCAAGATGCCAATTTCAACTAAGTTTGTGTAGAAATTTTGACGTTAACAAGGATGTGTCGATCTTTCGACCAGAAAAATACTGACAAAGCAATTTGTGGGTCTTTCCACCAATTTGGGTAGATAGTTTGACCAATTTTCATCGAATATTTTTTTTCTAATTGCTACATTCCTCACCTTTTCTCACAAGAGCTTGAAATCAGCAGGCCTAATTTCTTTTATAAAAATGATGATCAGATAAAACCATGATGCAAGAGCATTCTGGGGTAGTTGGAAATCCTATGTCACCAAAAACATGATTTGGTTTGATTTCTATTTTAGTAGTTAACTCGGTTGGAGACCTGAGGTGTTCAATCACTTTGGTGGTAGTTCTCAGTTGGAAGATGTATTGCTTCACCGATAGACTCGGTGACTGGACTCAGTGGTGCTCGTTGTTGTTGTTTTTGGCTATATTCTACTTGGGGTACACTGCTTGGTGATAGTTTCTTGATGTGTACAGCTTAGTGGTGTCTTTCTCAGTATCATATTACTCGGTGGTGTCTGTTTGGTGGAGTTCTCCTTGGTTGTGGCTTTCACCGAGTGGTCTGGCTCTTAGTGTGCTTGTTTACTGAATGGTTGTTGGGGTTCACCGACTTGTGTTTATGGGTTGCATAGACATTGGAGATTGCATTCATGATTTGAGGGGGTCATTGAGATCGTGCTGAGTTCTGAGGTGTGCAAATTTGTGGCATTAGATCTTGTGTGGACTCTAAATCTAGGTTGTTGTGTTCTCCTATGTATATTGTTATTATTTCCAGTCGACTAGTGCATTTAATATCTCTCCATTGTAGAGTGTATGGCCAAATGGGTCATTTATTAGTTATTTAGAAGCCAACTTGTGGTTGAATTGTATAAAAGAGAGTCTAGGTTGATGTTCTTAGGGTAGATTAGTGAAGATGGATCCTATGAGATCTTATTGATGTCTTTGTTATTTTGGCCCTAACTGGGAAGGCCTTATAGCCTGGCATGTTGCATGTAATTGGAATTATGAAATAATATAAAATTGATATTGATATATAAATTTAATATTGATATTAAAGTTTATATGTAATTGCATAGGTAGGTGGGACCAAGTTGATAGGTGGCACGACGTCACTATCCCATGAATGGGATGACATGGAGATGAAGTTAGTGTGGGATAGAGGAGGTGTGACACATGTCTAGGTCAGGGGAAAGAAGGAAATGATGAGGCGAGCCTAGAGGTGATAGATGGTAGAGCTTCACAATCCCGCAATCAGATGGAAGTGGAGAGAGAAACTTCACATGATCGCAAGATGGTGACACATATCAGGAAAGGTAAGGAAGGCAAGGCTAAGGGAAGTAAAAGAGGGATCAAATTAGATGGTTGTCGTGATCCCATGGAAAATGATGCATATTAAGCCTAGGATTACAAGATCTAGTCATGTGTCCTAGCTTGCTAGAAATCTTAGTGGGGTCGGCGTGATAGAAATGATGAACAGGTGGTTTCCAAGGCCAAAAAGGGCATATCACATGATGGTCGTTAGGTGGTTGACTGGGCTCAAGCATCTTTTTACTTGGTTCCCAATTGTTTTAAATGATATCTACGATCGTGTTTTAAAGTTGATTAGGGGTTTAAATATGGGTCATTGTGATGACATGTAACTGATTGAATGTTTGAAGATGTTAACTTGATGATCATGCAAGGCATTAAATTAGTTAATGTATTGTATTATCATTGATGTCAACTTGATATAATATGTATGGTCATGGAGATACTACCAAAGACTTCAAAGAACTCATTAATCAAGGCTATGCTATCAATAATGTATACAAGTCAAGTATTCACTAAGTGACTATATACACCAACGAAGTGCACCCAATGGTCAGAATAAAAGAAAAAATTCACAGTATTACCCGACGAGGAAATGTACAGCATTACTAACAAGCAGAGTTACAGTGTTACCCAACGAGAAAAACACATAGTAACCCGACTGATAGAATTTTAGTGTTGCCTGATGGAGAAGACAAGGATAGAGATCTCGATGATAACTAAAGTCACACTGATGGAATAGTTAGTTGTCACCTATGACTAACTGAAGTGTTGACCGAGAGAATAGAGAGTTTAAAAAATGACAAAATGCTTAGCTCTCAAGAAGCTAAAGATAGAGTTAACTAATACTTATCATTGTTTTAATCATCCAGCTAAAGCTGAAGATAAGTAAATGATTTAAAGTTGCTTTGTCTAGTTGGCAAGAAGATCTCTACGAGATCAGACTGAAGATTTTCTTTAAATCTATTGGCAAGAATTATGGAACACACCAAGATCAAGAAAGCCAAGAAAAGAGGAAATCATCTCTATAAGAGACAAACCCAATTAATTATGAGTTGTGTGTGAGGGGTGAACCAGAGAAGAGGAAAGACGCTAAAGGAAATTTAAAGGAGAAGAAAATCTTCATTTTAGTCTTTATCAACAAGCTAATGGAAGAGCTAGATTCTGCAGACACTGACAAATGGTGAGACAAGCATCATAGAGAAGAACAAGTTTGGAGGAAAGGTATATATTTGATTATATTGATCAGTGAAGTAATGGACCTACAATAGATCTAAAAATCTACAATTGAGTTGTATGCATGAATAGATCATTAGCATTTTAGTTTAACCATTGAAGCATATAAGCCTCTTGACCGAGCAGGACTTAAAAGTCTTTTTCAATTGAGATACATCCCAAGGAGTATAAAAAATTTTGATCACAAAAGTAGCATTGGATATGCTCGATACGTATTGACAAGCCAAGTGAGTGTTTGATCAAGGATGGTAGCATTAGATGCCAGATACTAGTTGACAAACTATTTCTAAATCCTCTAACAAGGTCACACCTAACAGTGTGTTTGTAACCTTTAATAGGATTGGCTCTTGTAACATATGAAATAGATGAATGTTGATGTGATGTTACCAAAATGTAAAAGGGTTGGAAATCATGGTGTGAAGGAGGTTTGATTGTTAATTGTTGTTTAGAGTATGTTGATTTCCTTAACTTTACTTTATATTTAATTGAATTGTATTGATTGTATATTGTAATTGTGATTAGGGAGAAGATAAAATCTTCCTATTTTATTCCCAAATGCACAAATGGAAGATCCAAGTTGATCAACCCAAAGGAAGGGCTAATGCACAAATGAATCAACTATTTGGAAAGGAGAATAACCAGAGAGATACATTAAATTCTATTAATTATATGTATAGAAATGATAGATGACAATAATTGAAGAAATAGGAAAAATGCACTAACCTTGAAATATAGCAGATCAAAGAATGTTATTTTCTGAGGTCTGTAGATTATTTCTGGAAAAACTAACAGTTGATCCCAAAATGGAATGCAGAGATGAACAAAACCCATAAATATTTTTCCATTCTGATGTCATCTTATGAAAAAGGTCAACCTTGACCCAATAATGTTGACCCTGACCTACACAAGTTTGACAGAAAATATGTTCGCGTCGTCTGAAAGAAAGCCGAAAAGGGTATCCAGATCTATTCTCAAATCAACTATTCTAAACTTGTACCTACAAGATAAAGGGGATTGTTTGTTGTGGGGTAGGGGTTTGCCTTGGTCAAACCCTAATTTAGGAATTAACCTTGAAATCAATAAAGTACAAAATGCTAGCAAGTAGTAGAATTGAATCTAACAATGAAGCTATGATAGTCAATAGATATGTAATTGTAATTCAAATGTATGCAAGTATGTAAGTATGAAAGCATGAACTCAATAGAGACCATAAACCTCCATGACTATATGCTTGAAATCCACTTTGAAGGGATGATGGAATAGTCTTAAGGATGCATAAAGGATCTTGAAGGAAGATCATACCACCATGATGGCTAGATCTAGGGTTTGAATGATGAATCTTGAATGTTTGCAGCTAATCCCTTTAAAGGCTTGAGAGCTTGAATCCTTGATCGTCAATGGAGAACTTGAATGCTTGAGAGGAAGAATTGAACACCTTGAGAGCTTGGAAATGGATTCTTGAACCTTTTGTTTCTTGACAAAATCTTGATTAGAGATTTTTTGCACTTAGAAGACTTAGAGAGAATGAGAGAAAGAGGCTTCCTTTTATATGAAATTAGGGCACAATATTATAATGAGGCTGACATAGGATAATTTAATTCAAATTAGACCCATGCCCCTAGAAAAGGACCTATATTAAATATAATTTAGGAATCAACACTTCAGAATCTGAAACAGCCGACCCGGAAGCAGGAAAACTAAATTTTTGATGACCCCCGACAGCCGACAAGCTTCCTATTTTGAAAGGAGGACCCTGGTCAGGGTCGAGGTCAACCTTGACCCAGGGGGCTAAAACCCCTAGAAAATGTGTCAGGTGGGGTAGGAGGTGCTTGAAGAGGCCCAATCAAGGTCCTGAACCAGCACAAAAGCATGAGATGATGCAGAAATAGGAGGACGATATGGTAGAGGTCAAAAATGTCCCCCGAGGAGGGATAAACACTCTTAACATGGTAGTGCTTCCATTTTAAGATGATACATTAAGCCCCCACTTTAGCAGGAGTACAAAAAATTGAATGTGCTCACGGTAAAGTTAGAGGAAAAAGATCCTAGTGGATTGCAATGAGATAGAATATCACTAAGTCAGGGATATGAGCCCCCAAACCAAGGATTCTAACTCAACATACATACATAAATATATGGAAGTAAAGAGCAATTAATCATAAAAACATACATGACTACATAAGTAAGACAAGAACAACACCATAGATAACATAGCTTCATGATCTAATCCTACTATCATGAAAGTGAAAGAGAGAAGAGAAAGTGATTACCTCACCTAGTAAGATGCCCATCTTACTATGAATCACCCCAGAGGGAGAGCCCCCAAGAGGTTCACCCATAAACTGTGCTTGTAATTGTAAATGTGTCTTCTGACGGCTTTTGAAAATTTCCATAGATCAACATTCTTGTGTCACTATGGAATATAAAATGTGTGTCCATTTAGGATTTAGCAACTTATGTGCGTTACCTTTCGAGGATTTAGCATATTGCAAAAATAAAAAGGGTGCATATCTCTTCAATATTTAGCAACTTATGTGCATTACCTTCCAAGGATTTAGCAAAAATAAAATTAAAAATGCGTGTCTCTTCAGGATTTAGCAACTTGTGTGTGTTTCCTTCTAGGGATTTATCAAACATAATAAGTAAAAATGCGCGTCTCTTCAGGATTTAGCAACTTGTGTGTGTTTCCTTCCAAGGATTTAGCATGCTGAAAAATGTAAATAAATGTAAATTATAGTGCAAGGGAGACCCTATATATGCCCCCCTCTTTACCATGGCTACCTACTAGTCAAGATAAGGAAGAGGAAGAGGATACCTACTTCACAAGGTAAGGAGATATCCCACTTTACAATAATGTACACCATATTCTTAGTGAAGAGTATTGACCCTTACATCTAAGAACATAGATAATTGTGAAATGGATATGTCACTTATGGAAAAAGGATCCTCAAAGAGGAAGAGATCTTATCAACAAGAGCC
>MU223788.1:371333-383534 GCA_018584345.1 Thuja plicata
ACTATGCCTTATCATGTGTTAGGACCCCTAGGAATTCCCCATGACCCCTTTCGACACATTAAAACACTCAAGTGTGTCATAAGGGACTATAGGACTCCTTAAGAAAAACTCAAGTGTGCCCTAAGTGGTCGTAGGACCCTACCAGGATACACTTAAGTGTGTCCTAAGGGGTCATATGACCCCTTGCAACACACTTGAGTGTTTTAATGTGTCGAAAGGGGTCATGACGTCTTCCTAGGGGTCCTAGTTTGTGATAAGGCATAATATGACCCCTAGGAAGACCTCATGACCCCTTTTGACACATTTGAATGCTCAAGTGTGTCCCAAGGGGTCATAGGACCCCTTATGACACACATTAAAACACTCAAGTAGGTTGTAATGGGTCCTATGACCCCTTAGGACAAACTTGAGCATTCAAATGTGTTGAAAGGGGTCAGGGGTCTTCCTAGGGGTCCTAGTATGCCTTATCACATACTAGGGCCCCTAGGAACACCCCATTACCCCTTTTGAAACTTTAAAATAGTCAAGTGTGTTGTAAGGGGTCCTACGACCCCTTAGGACACACTTGAGTGTTTAAATGTGTTAAAAGGGGTCATGGGGACTACCTAGGGGTCCTAACGCATCATAAGGTGTACTAGGACCCCTAGAAATTCCCCATGGCCCCTTTAGACACATTAGAACACTCAAGTGCTTCCTAGGGGTTTCTAAGACCCCTTAGGACACACTTGAGTATTTTAATGTGTCGAAAGGGATCTTGGGGACTTCCTAGGGGTCCTAACACATGATAAAGCATACTAGGACCCTTAGGAAGTCCACATGACCCCTTTTGACACATTAGAACACTTAAGTGTTTCCTAACGGGTCCTACGACCCCTTACAACACACTTGAGTGTTTTAATTTGTCAAAAGGGGTGATGGGGTCTACCTAGGGTTCCTAGTATGTGATAAGGCATACTAGGACCCCTAGGAATACCCCATGACCCCTTTGGAGATATTAAAACACTTGAGTGTGTCGTAAGGGGTCTTATGACCCCTTAGGACACACCTTAGCATTCAAATGTGTCGAAAGGGGATTGTTGGTGTTTGAAAATGCTTACGCTAACTTGAGAAACCAATATACCTCAAGATTGATGTTAGGAGTGGTTAGTTCCAAGTGTGAAAGCTCTGTAAGGTAACTGGACCAACTATAGGGTCAAGATTTCCCTCTTCTAATTCTAGCTCTGCAAAAACCAAGGTGGGTACACCTAATCCAGACTAAACTCAACTCTTTACCACACCTTCTACTTCTAGATTTAAACAACAGATAAATGGTAAGTAAGTAGTAAATGCCAACCTAGCATTCAATGACTCTCCACTACCATGGGTGGAATAAGTAGGACAATGCCTCAAAAGGTAAAGTATTTTGTACTTAGTTTGATTTATATTTGTGGGATAGGACATAGCTAAACAACTATAGAAGGATATCAGAATAGGAATACTAATCTCATATCAGTGCCTTTTCCATTGGGTTAAAACCTATGTACAATACTAAAACTGGAACACCTTACTAGGCATAGATTCAAAACCATAAACATAAGAACTTTCAAATTGCTCACTACAGGATCCTCAAGTAGATATCAAATAGAATTAATGTACTATTCAAAGGAGTTTAGTTTAATTCTCAATCAAATACCAATGAAATACACATATGCATAAGCAGAGCTCATATAGTAAGCCATAAAACTCACAATTCCACTGACAACACAAAGGAGAGACTCAAATCTAAGAAGAAATTATATTAAGTACGATGAAAAAAATTTCTGAAACAGCATGAGAAGGAAATATGCAATTAGATAATATGCAAAAGATTATACAACTTTCTTCCTATTTCAATACCAGTGAACTACATCTGCTAACTTCTAGACTAGAAATAAGTATTAACCTAATGCTTTTCTACTTTCCCAATTTTCCAGCCCTTTCTAAATGGTCTTGAATATTCTTTTATAGGAACAAGAATGTTACAAGATTCAGACCTTTTAGGGTTAGGTTTTACAAATAATCAAATATAAAATTCAATCCTGATGTCAAGTTGAAACCCTAAATTCATCTCTTCAATAGTGCAATCTGACATGCAATTAATTCTAAAATCCTTGGATATGAGCGTGGCACTCTGATAGGCAAGAAACTCCATTGCATGACCCTAAAAATGGCTCCATAAATGTAGAAGTGAACAGGTGGCTCTTCATGCATTTACTTCTGATAATAAAACTCTTTTATGTTGAATCCAGCTTTCAATGCATCTTAGCATATCAGATATCTATCCATGTCTGGTCTTCAACAGCTGTGCAGAGGTGTCTGTGAAATAAGATTGGGCAATTAATACCTTTGCAAACAAATATTAGTCACCGCCATGGAAATCAGATTGAAATCTTTTAAATATTTGAATTTAAATCACAATGGTCACAGCTGGCGTTAGATCTTTTATCCATGGCCAAGATTCAAATCTTATTTTACTTTAAATTATCATCGTCAGATTTCCTCTACTCTACCCAGGCACTTTACCTTATAACTGATATCACCATGTGGCAAGTCATCATAAAGCCTTAGGCCTTAAAATCCTTCATCTATCTCTTAAATCTTTTACAATAGCTGTAGGATCCTTGCAACTTGATCGGCCTTTAATTTCATTACCTGACAAGGCCTTAACTTCCTCTGAACCTCAAGTTACACTTTTCCCTTTAGTCTCTAATTCGCTAGACATTTTCTTTAACTATAGTCGCATCAAGAGACCTAGCGACAAGAGTTGGATCTGATCTTAATTGGACGATAGTCGCTTAGTCTCTAAAAAAAGATAAAATATTCAATTTCATTTGGAGACCTAGTGACAAGGTAAGTCTCGTGATCGCTTGACATTTTGGAATATTCCTTCCTGAT
Organism: Thuja plicata; assembly: GCA_018584345.1. Taxonomy (NCBI): domain Eukaryota; kingdom Viridiplantae; phylum Streptophyta; class Pinopsida; order Cupressales; family Cupressaceae; genus Thuja; species Thuja plicata. The sequence continues at coordinate 374,247 of MU223788.1, forward strand.
CACCAGACCTCGAGACCAAGCACGAAACCTGGGCCTGCCTTGGCCACTTGTCATTCTTTCATTCACCTACAACTCCTAATCATTTTTGACATTGTCCAAGTGTCCTTTTCTTTGACTTAACTTATATTTAACCATGATATATCTGGAGACTATGCCATTGAGCATACTCCAAGTTGTGAGATAAAATCCTTAACTGTGGTTTGATCATGAGACTGGTTGACTGAAGAGACCTGTGTTAAACTACATCTGGGCCGACCAGATACACGAGGAACATTATCATAATTCCTTATCTATTAAATAACTACATCTTCACCTTAACTATGACTTGACCCACCTTTGGCCACAGTCCATCTGGCAATCCAGTGACTGAATAATCTTGTAGTCAAGAGATAAAACTCTAAACATGGGTCAAATCACGAGACTTCTTGACTACCACTTACATTCAAACCTAGCATCCAACTCTGATCACATCAAGAGATAATGCGACTGAAGGTCTCGAAGTCGCTAGACAAATTCATTGACTCATGTTATATCTGGAGATCTAGTGACCACCACAGGATCATGAATTCATCAGACGGTAGTCGCTTGATCTCATGATCACAAAATAATATGTCATTTCTTAAAGAGATTACCCGATAAAAGCGAAATTCTAAGTCATGAGTGATAAAGGAATATTCAAGAAATATAGGAGATCTCATGACTAAATTAGGATAGGAAATGCGCACATGCCAAAAAAAAATTTCAAGTGGCCCAAAAAGGTAACTGTGAAATATAACATGGCCAAGACAATTAGGGTTTTCTCCATTTTGACATGAAATCACTTTAAGGGCTAGGGTTTAAGGCCAGAGACCAAATTTAAATTGCAGAGACCAGGAAAAGAAGCTTCGAAACATGAAAATTTTACAAGTGCTAACAGTGGCTCCGACTGGGATGTATGCCTCTTGCAGGCATAACAAGGATTCAAAATTACTATGAGAAGCAGACCACGTACAGGAAAAGGAAACCTAACCTAAAATAGAAAGTAGTAAAAAAATATATACATACTTACATGTCCATGACTTTGCTTTCTTCAAGAAAAGTATAACTTCAGAAATTTCCCATGAACCGGCAATTCCAAAATATTTCCAATTAAGTCTTTAAGCATATAGGAATCAGAACCCCACTTACTGTCAATTATATATGGGCCTAGCCATATGGGATCAAATTTTTCATATTTTCCTTTATCCTCTATCATGGTATTCCACATCAAAACCATATCATCAATCTTAAATTTCCTAGTAGTGGCTTTCTTGTCAAATAATTTTTTACACTGCAACTGCAATCTGACGTTCCCATCATGTGCTTGCCTCCTTGACTCATGACATTGGTTGTAAGGTTTATGTAATTGATGTTTGCAATCAAGATAGCTTCCATTCTATATCTACTATATCATTATGGATTGGAGAATTATATCATAATCATGGTTTGGCAAGATTCCTATAGAACATTGAAGTAGCAGACCTTTGCACTTCCATTTTCTGATCCATTAATAAGGATATTAATATTATACACCATTGCATGGAAACTAAAGAGTTTTATACAAGAGATAGGTAGAAATAAGTCTCTTGTAATTGAGTTGGCATGGTAATTGCCCCTATTTCTTAAGGGGGCCAAGAGGGGACATTACAGTATGTTGCATGGCACTTCAAAAGATGCAAAAAGCTTAGAGTGCACTTTAATATTTAAAGTCAAATTGACTTAGCACTAACACCTTGAGAGGCACATGTGAAGGAAAATACTGGGTTGGATTGCATGGAAATTTTTTTGAGTGCTACCAGTTGAAAACTGATTGCTAACTTACAGTTTTCACAAACCACATAAAAATTACAAACAATGTAAAGCTTCTAATACTTTCTCCCCCTCTATATGTAATAAATATGACCATAAACTCATATGCAGTCTGCTAGCTTATAGGTTGGGCATTGGAAAGAAAGAAAGAAATATTATCGATGCCCGTGGATGACAAAAGTGGGTCAATTGGATGCAAAAGTATAACCAATTACACTAGAGAGAGAGACAGAGTAAAATATGCACATTGGTAATATATATGATAAAAGAATCTCAAGATATTATAATGGAAAGGAAGATTGCAAGAAATAATTTTATGAAGGTTTGGCACTAATCTTAGAAACATAGTTCAAAAATTGCTTTTCTGGATACATTCTAGAATGCTTGGCTTAAGGCTAATAGTAGTTTTCTTGGAAAGAAATCTTCATTTCTTTAAAATAATGTCATCATATATAGGAACTCAGACTCTTACTATGACAAGCAGCTTTTCTTTAGTTTCTCACTTCAAAGTTTAAGTGTGACAAGTTTATTACAAGAATTTTGTTGTCTAGGAATGATGAAATTGTAGTGTTGTCTGAACTCTGATATTTTTGGATTAGCATATAAATGTAATTACCTTATTTTTCTTGTGATTTCAATATGTCTATTTGAGTAAATCTGATTATGGGTGCTACAATGTCATTGAATTACCAGTTTCTAGAGCGCAGGATCCTTTTGCTAAAACAAAGTTTGAAGTGATGAAGGTAGATATAGCTATGGTTAGCATACTTAAAATGATTTGGGTGTTATTTTCCCTCTATGTATTTACTTGCAATATTTCATCATTTGATAGTGATCATAGCCTTAGATGAATTCATTTTCATGATAAGAAGAATAGCCTTAACATATCTTCCTATGTATTGCAGCAAACCAACAATGTTAGCAACAAAATTAATTAGTGAAACCTCGTTGTAAATGATCTAAGTGCTCTTATCTTTTTCTAGTTATTCATTTTCAACTCTTTTGATCAGGATTGGTTTTATATTAATTGATTGACAAATTATATTAAATTTAAATTATATTGTGTAGGAGATAATGCATCCTAGGGTTTAGGGTTAGTCCTTTATTCATCCATATTTTTGTTAAATCATGATATTCGTACCCAACTTAGATCTCAGCCCTTGGTCATCCTTTTCATTTAAGATTCTAGATATATTTAATTGTGCTTTCATTGCTACATCTTGGGATCTTCTAGCCTATAATTCATATATTCTTTATTTCACTTGATTTCATTTATCATGGACTATCACAAGCTATAGTCCATGATCAATGTGCATGTTTATCTTGTTAGTATGAATGAGGCTATTTCCTATCTACTTATTAGTGGGAACTTATTAACATATTAAATTTACTTAAGATCATCTGTTAATTATACTTTTATCCTAGGTGTCATCTTTACAAGTTAGTTATAATGGAACCATGTCTTATTATTTAGTTTTAATTATTTAGGTATTTTAGATTTGTGTCATGCATTTAATATTTTTATCAAAGGTAGTTGTCTCATTGCATAGGATTAATACATATGCCAACATCTTGTATACACCTACCTCATACCTTGCTCATGAATACTGTGCGGCTTATTTAAAATATATTCTAACAAATGAATTTATTCCTTACAGGCTTTTGTTGATTAAAGAAAAAGCTTGCATCCAATAGAAGTTCCTAGAAATTGGATTTGGAATTTTTGAAGATGCACAATATACTTTAGTACATAAATTCCCAGTATATTTAGAGGTCAGTTTATTTTCATTTAAAACCAAGAAATCATTACTCAATGTTTTTAATTTTCATATCTAATTTCTAATGTATTTTTGTATTGCATGCTATCAGGTCTTCATGCAGAAGCAATCCAAAAGTGTTTTTGGAAAGGTACAAATATTTTAACATCTTCACATACACAAATATATACCATTGGTGTTTTTTTGAACATTGTAAGAAAAATAAATTGGATTAATCCCCAAGGAACCTTGAATTTCATATGTCATTAATTTGATGGTGTAGCAGATTCAACTATATAATCTAGTCTGTGGTAATTTCTTCACAGAAATATTACTAATTTCTACATCAAAATCCTAAGTAGATCAATGTCGAGGATGGTTTATATTTATAAATATAGATTTCTCTCTTTGCTTCCAATCTTGTATCCTTATCTTTTGAAGGGCATAACTCTATAAAATTGATCATACCATAATTTTCACAGAAACAAAGGTCAAATTAGAAAGCTCTAATATAAACCTGATCTTTGATTAGGAAGGTTTTACTACATCATTCCTTAATTCATGAATACAGATTCTAGTATAAATGTTACTGAATTTATTTATGTTTGTTTCTGTAAATCAAGGTCTATACCCAAGAATAACTTCATAATAAAATTGGAAAACTTGCTTAAGTGCTAGAAATGAAGATAATTGCCTTAAAATGGACAACTTAGAAATAAAACTAAATAACAAGATCTAACAACAACGTTGCCACAAGATATTGTCTGAAGAAATCCTCTAGGTGTTAAAACACCTTCTTTGTTAATTACAAGGTTGCGTCCTATTTCATATCTCGGACTATTTCTTCTGGGTCGGTATTTTCCAATGTTGGATAAACAAATCATAGATCAATAAAATGATACTTGTTATGCATGCTTTTAGTAAGGACTATAGAAGTAATTTGACAAGCTTAGTGAATTCAAAAGTGACGGTATTTGTTCTATTTTCTAGACTTGAAGTTGAAATGGCATGTACCTTGTGGACCAAATAGTATTATCACTTTTCCTAGTGCATCTTGGTTGAAGCCATGGTATTGGTAGTCATGGCATGTTCTACCTCTAGGGCTTTCTTGGCATGAGCAGAGGTTTCAAACAATAGGGTAAGGAAAGCTTGGCTTCCTGGCACAGTCAATTATATCTGATCAAATGTGTATTTATCTAATATGAGCTCTTTGCAGGTATGGTGCAGAGATGCCTTTGATTCTCCTGGAGTCACTCTTTTACATGGTCACCATGGCTTTGTCTATAATTGCTTTTAAGGGTTTCCATCCCTCTTTGTCAAAGCTTTGCCTCATGAAACTTGAGAAAGGTTTTCTACTCTACCCAAATTTTCTTAAGGTACTAGTTCTCACTTGTATGGTGGAAAGTTATCTACTACCATTTTTCCTTGTTCCTAGAACAACTCACCCTATAATGGGATGGGGGCTTTACTTATTAGGCTCCATTTATTTTGTGGTTGTTCTTAAAAATGCATTCTTACTCCTATCTTTGCCAATTTTTACCCCTTGGTTGGATATATTTGAGTCACTCAATGTAATGGATTTTCCATTCTACTCTAATGGTATAGTAAGAGCATTGGCTGTAGGAGCATATGCATTTTTTGCAGCTCCATTTATGTGGTGGGCTCTTACAAAAGTAATGTCATCTTTGGACACATGAGTTGAACATGAAGCGTTGAGGGTGTGGGGAGCCTCATCAAAATTTGAAACACAGTCTCTGCTGATGAAAGTTTGTTAAAGCCTCAACAAAATCTGAACCATAGTCTCTACTGAAAAAAATTTGCTAAATCTATCTGTTCTATCTACAATTGGTAGTCATCAAAGAGTGTTCTAACCTACTATTCAACAACCTGAATCTTTGTTCATAAACCTATTTTGGGTCACTTCATTTCGAATAGAGCAAGCTATTAATTTAAAAAAATAGAACTGAAAATCATCAACGATGCATGTTTCTCCAACACCTCAAACAAAAGAAGCCATTGTTCTCCATTTTTTTGGATTTTTCCTGTGTGGAAGATTGGGCCTCTAATTAAGTGCCTTGAATTTTGTGCTGACTTATGGTACAATCAGATGTGGAGGGCAATGACTAGGTGGAGCCCATAATCACAAGAAGATTGTACAAGTAAAATCTCTAATTTTTCACATTCATTTGTCTGGTTGCAAAAACTTTCCTTGTGACTAATTTTATTCATTCATTGGAAGATATTGCAAGTTTTTAATCAACAGAATGCCTGTATAAAATTATTTGTTATAAAGAAGTGTTTTATAGCTTAGAATGGAATGAAGAATTTCACACCTAATAGAAACTTCAGATATCATACTAACCTGCACTACAATTTCACTATTGAGCAAGGGTTCAGTTTAACAATCAACAGTTGGCACCTGTATAAATTTTTAATTTGAAAAGATTATCAGATGTAAATTCAATCAAAAGCAATTCTTTTACTAAGATTTGAGTTACACCTTATCGATCCATAGCTTTCTAGTCAAGGAGTGCAAAGGTGTGAAATGGAGGCCCTCAGATTGACCTAGTTAGTGCCTATGCATGTACACCATGAAATGAGAGATTCAAATGCATGAAAATGAGATCTATTCTATATGATAACAATGCATAAAAGGAAATTAATCTAAATGATAACAATGCATGGCTAAATCTATGAAAGGAAATACAAATGCAAGATTAATCTATAAAAATAAACATGAATCTAATCTACATGAGGAGCCATGGATGCAAGAAGAATGAGACAAGAAGAGAGAAGTTGCAATATCCAAGCTCAAATGCTCAAATCCTCCTCCAAAATTGCTCTCCAAACCTGCAGCATAACAATACTATGAAAAAGATGATATGAAAATGAGGAGAGGTCTCCTTTTAAAGAAAAGTGAACGATTGAGATTAAGAGGCAAAAATCAAAGGCTATGATTAAGAGGCAAAAACCCACCACTTAGGAAGATGTGATGACAAAGGGATTTTTATTTAATTTTCATTTAATTTATTGTCTTTTTCAACAAATAAAGTGCTTTAAGTGGAGATTTTTATTTATTTAATTAAAAGAGGGGTTTTTCTTTATAATTAAATAAATTAGAAGAATTTTATTTAATTAAATGGGGGGAATTAAATTTAATTAGATAAGAGGAATTTAATTAAAAGGGAGATTAAATCTTTTAATTAAATAAAAATGATCAAACCTTAGGAAATATTGAAATAATTGAATTAATTACAATTTGATCAAGAAAATTGATTTGAATTGAAAATGTTTCAAAGCATTGATTCAGAAATTTGATAAATTGATAAAATGATAAATGGGGCCCAAAGTCTAGGCGACCATTTTAGGGTGCATACATTTGCCCCTCTTTGACAAATGTGTGGTCGACTTGGGAACACATATAGTCAAAGAATGCAAATAAAGTGTGAGGTCGACTTGGGATGACAAAACAACCCAGATGTGTGGTTGATTTGGGAACACATCACGATAAAAATAAACAAAATTGAAAAAGACAATGTCAACACCGAAATAAGTAATTGACATGTCAGAGATAAGAATCTCAAGCAAGACTGATATAATTGATAAAGCTGAATAAAAGATTGAAGTTTGATAGGTACTGCCCCCTCGAGATCAAAATTGAAATGAGATAGAGGAGAAACAACAAATTGATAAATTTGATCAAATTGAACTAAAATAAGGTTCTTTATGTAAGATGAAAGATATAAAAATCACAGAACCAAGGCATGAAATATTATGCCCCAAGATTGAATTAGAAGAAAAAGAAGTGGAGTGAAAGCGAATGGAAGATAGAAGTTTGGAAGAGGTGGAAAGAAATGGAGAGAAGAAAGAGAATTTGCCTCAAGAAAGAGAATGCCCCAATATTAATCAACTGTTTAAGATAGAAAATTTCAATTGAGATCATGAAAGAAGATAAGGAAATGAAGATCAGAACATGATCACAGTTGATTAAGAGTTCACAAGAAAGATGAAGGAAACCTTCACAAACTCAGAATGCAGCCTAAAAAATGCAAACTAACATGAGGTCTAACAATGCAAGCTACATCAAAATGCAAAGGTGTACTTGTAATAGAGGAAAAAACCTAGGACTTTGTGTTCATCATTCATTAGAGAATGTAAAGGAACTTATTTTCATCATTGGGCCATTATTAACGGACATCGGAAAATCACACAACCATCACTAGTCACAAGTGTAACTATGAAGGTATGAATGCAATTTATATCAAAAATATCACACAACCATCACTAGTCACAAGTGCAACTATGAAGATATGAATGTGATGTATATTAGATTTGAAATGTGGAAAGATTATAACATAGGCATCAAAGACATAAAGGTCAAGATGACTGTGATGTTAGCTTACCCAGTTTAATATAGCAAAACCATGCTCACATCAAGGCATAGAGGCCAGGATGACTAGTAGAATGGTTGTGCAAAAACATTGAAGCATAAAGAAAGAAGAAAAATAAAAACATGTCCCATGCCCCAAGTCCTCTAGCTATGCATCACAGAGAGACTTATTAGACAAGGACACTCAAAAAAAATCAATAACAGTCAGCACACAAAGAAAATATCATGACATAGCTCAAGCATTAAGTGTTGCATTTAAAAATTTAAGTGTGTTAACTGATACTGAGTTCCGAGAATAAGGATCAAATGCTTGTAAGCAGGTAAGACCACATGACAAAACTAGGTAAGACCAAACCGATAAGTGTTGAAAAACACTCAATGTCAGGGGTTATATTGAAAAATACAATTGGTGTGGTGTTGAAAAACACCATTTGTGAGGCATCCTAAAGACAAACACATCCAAGAGACCAAAGCTAATACAGTTATGCCCCCTAGACAAAGACAAAGACCAATTCCAAACCAAGGCAACAACGACAAGGCATGATGGAGAAAGGCTAAGTGTTGAGGTCATGCGCCAAGAAATAGGGGTGCAAAGGCCTCAAGTAGCGCCTGTTTCCAGGTTTTCACCACTTGGATTTTATTACAATTTTTTCTCTTTCATTTTTTTCATTTTTTTCTTCTTCTTTTTTAGGACTTTTTATAATTTTTTTGAATTTTTACTACCAAGGCGCCTGTTTCCAGGTTTTCATCAAGGCACTTTTTCTATTTTTTTGAATTTTTGAATTTTTTTTATTTTTTTGTATTTTTGGAATATATAATTTTTTTGAATATACATCAAAGTGCCTATTGCTAGGTTTTCACTAAGATGATCATTTTTTCAGGACAATTTCCAATTTTTAGAATTCTTGACAATATGTCATTTTTTTGAATTTTTTCAAGATCAATAATTATGTACAAAGGATGCCCCCAGACAGAACGGGCATCATGGATAAAACTTCTTCAGGTGTAAAACATTGATAGGATCAGGGAGTTGTTCTCCCTCCTTTGTAGATAGTAAATAAGCACCTATCCCAAAAGATACTATAATAATGTAAGGTCCAAGCCAATTAAGTTCAAATTTACCCTTTTGATCTCTATGCTATTGATTTTTAGGATTTTCACGTAGGACAAGATCTCCTACCTAGAACTCTCTAGGGTGAACCTTTTTGTTGAAGGCTTTGGACATACACTTTTGATAGACCCTCATATGGTCAAATAATGCTTGACATTTTTCATCTAGAAGTTCTAACTCTTGAAGTCTCATGGCATGGTAGT
>MU223788.1:393160-407254 GCA_018584345.1 Thuja plicata
GCTAAACACATGAGATGTTCATTTTAATTCCCAAAATCCAAATTTTATAGAGAGCAACAAAATACCTCAAATCCAAAGCAACATGAATCATTTTGTTGTTTATCCAAGCAAGTCCAAATCAGCAACAGCAACAACAAAAACAAATCACAAACCACTAGAAACAGTAAACATTAGTGGTTACCATGAAAAATCAGAGATATAATCGATATAGCAAGGAAAAGAGCTCTCTATTATGAAATATCACATGAATAAATGATAGAGCCGTGCGAGAAAATGATAGTTTTGTGTGAGAAAATAGAAAGCTCACGCGACAAAATGCACTGCCACGTGATAGAATGCACAGACAGTACAAAAAAGTACAGAACAGCAAACCAGATAAATTACGGCACTGATGTCGAATCTCACATGAAGAATTATGTCAAACCACGTGAAGAAGTACTACAAGCCGCATGAAGAAACACCAGACCTGGCACAATCTCGCGTGAAAACCAGCAAAAGCTCGTGCGAACTTTCGCTGCAGACAAAAACAACAAGTATAGAAAAGTTGGAAATTTTGGATCAAAAATAAAATTGACTAAAAATAGCTATAAAGATAGAAAACAAAGCTTCTGCCCTGTGGTGGGTGCCAAAAATGTGTGCATAAATGTTGACACACTTCTATGAATCATTCCGTCCAAGGTTGCTCAAGAATGAGGCCTCAAATATCAATCCATAGCTCTCTAGTCATGGAGTGCAAAGGTGTGAAATGGAGGCCCTCAGATTGACCTAGTTAGTGCCTATGCAAGGACACTATGAAATGAGAGATTCAAATGCATGAAAATGAGATCTATTCTATATGATAACAATACATAAAAGGAAATTAATCTAAATGATAACAATGCATGGCTAAATCTACGAAAGGAAATACAAATGCAAGATTAATCTATGAAAATAAACATGAATCTAATCTACATGAGGAGCCATGGATGCAAGAAGAATGAGACAAGAAGAGAGAAGTTGCAATATCCAAGCTCAAATGCTCAAATCCTCCTCCAAAATTGCTCTCCAAACTTGCAGCATAACAATACTATGAAAAAGATGATATGAAAATGAGGAGAGGTCTCCTTTTAAAGAAAAGGGAACGATTGAGATTAAGAGGCAAAAATCAAAGGCTATGATTAAGAGGCAAAAACCCACCACTTAGGAAGATGTGATGAAAAAGGAATTTTTATTTAATTTTCATTTAATTTATTGCCTTTTTCAACAAATAAAGTGCTTTAAGTGGAGATTTTTATTTATTTAATTAAAAGAGGGGTTTTTCTTTATAATTAAATAAATTAGAAAAATTTTATTTAATTAAATGGGGGGAATTGCATTTAATTAAATAAGAGGAATTTAATTAAAAGGAAGATTAAATCTTTTAATTAAATAAAAATGATCAAACCTTAGGAAATATTGAAATAATTGAATAAATTGAATTAATTACAATTCGATCAAGGAAATTGATTTAAATTCAAAATGTTTAAAAGCATTGATTCATAAATTTGCTAAATTGATAAAATAATAAATGGGGCCCAAAGTCTAGGCGACCATTTTAGGGTGCATACACAACTGTAATACTAAAGATATGCTTTATGTAAAACTATTCACCTAGAAATTGATAGGCTGCAAGTCCCCTTTGTTGTGAGTCACTTCAGTTGCATGGTCAACCTGTAGAAGGAGAATGCCCTAGCTTTTCAGTAGTTTATAAAGGAGGGTAAGAATCACTTACATAAAATCTGTTATGAATCTGTGTGCATGGTAATCTGTCACATCCTAAATATATTTTCTATGGATTATATCTAAACTTGTAAATGTGATACTTCTTTTTATTGTAGGGAGAAAGGAGATTGTATTCATGAGTGGGTTCGACAAAATAGTAATGGAGGCTTAGACAAACTAGGAAATGAAGGTGAGAAACTATTAGTAGCATTTGAATTTTCTTTAAATAAACATTTAATGGGTATGATCACAATTAATATTTGTAATAATTACTAGTTGAGAGATCCATGTACATTAAAAATTTCCCCCAAAGGGAAGAAGCCTCTCTTACAAAACATAGAATAGCTTTGACCCCTCTCCCTACAAATGGAGAGAGAAAGGACTTCAAGAGTAAGGAAAGACTAGGTATGCCCCCCACAAGATGAAGCCTCCAACACCCCCAACAAAGTTAACAAATAAGAATACTTTCTTTCCGTGAAGGTTTTGGTACAAATATTGGCAACTTGCTTCCATTTTGGGCAATAGTAGACTGATGACTTGTCCATGAATGAGATCCCCAATGTAGTGTATCTGGATTTCAATATGCTTGGTCCTTTGATGATAGATTGGGATACATGAGATTTGAGTAGAACAATGATTGTCTCAAAATATGATTGATGGTTGTTTAGATTGAATACCAAACTCAATGAGGAAATTCTAAAACCAAATAGCCTCAGTTTTGGTACTCAGCTTCAATAGAAGATGGACCAATAACAAATTTCTTCTTTCTCTCTAACAAAAAAGTCTTGAACCAAGTGAGAAGATATAACTTGAATTAGACATGAAATCCATAGAATTACTTACACAATCTGAATTTGTGTAGTCCACCGAGTTGAAATCAGTGCTCATTGTGTAGTGAATGCAAAAATTTTGAGTACCATGATTATAGTAGAGAATTGCTTGGCTACTTTCTAGTGCAACCCATGGGGCCCACACATGAATCGAGAGACCATTCCCACAAAATCTAAAATGTCAATTCTTGTGAGTCAAATAGATGAGATCCCCAACAAGTTGTTGCTACAAAAAGAAATCAGATCAACAACTATTGTTGTTGGTACTTTGCAGCAACAACTTGTTGGGGATCTCATCTATTTGACTCACAAGAATTGACATTTCAGATGTTGTGGGCATGGTCTCTTGATTCATGTATGGGCCCCATGGGTTCCACTAGAAAGTAGCCAAGCAATTCTCTACTACAACCAAGGTACTCAAAATCTTGGGATTCACTACACAATGAGCATTGATTTCAACTCGGTGGACCACACAAATTTAGATTGTGTAAGAAATTCTCTGGATTGCAAGTCTACTTCAACTTATAGCTTCTCACTTGGTTCAAGACTTGTTTGTTAGAGAGAAAGAATAATTTTGTTATTGGTCCATCTTCTATTGAAGCCGAGTACCAAAACTAAGGCTATTTGGTTTCAGAATTTGTTTTTTTTTAAATTCAATATTGGTCAAAATTTTGACATCCCTTGGTTGAAACATCAACTTAGGTCAGTTTATGTTTCGACCATTCTATGTCAAAATTTTATGTCATGGGTTTGGCATCCTGGTCAGATGGGTCAAACATTTCAACCAAACTTGGTTGAAACATTAACTTTTGCCAGTTTATGTTTTGACCATTGCATGTCGAATATATGCATCAATTTTTGTCAAAATGTTGACATCCATTGGTCGAAACATAAACTTATGTTGGTTTACGTTTCAACCATTATGTGTCAAAATTTTGTGTCATGGGTTTGGCATCCTAGTCAGAAGGGTCAAACATTTCGACCAATAATATGGACATTTTGACTAATAATATTGACATTTCAATATGCCAATTTTGACCAAGTTTGCATAGAAATTTCAATGTTAACAAGGATGTGTCGATCTTTCAACCAGAAAAATACTGACAAAGTCATTTATGGGTCTTTTGACTAATCTAGGTAGATAGTTCAACCAATTTTCATTGAAAATAAGGGCCAATTCTACCAGTGCAAGGAGGAATACTCGTGTATGGACAATCATACCACCTCAGCAATAGAATATTTTTTGTATGATTGCTACATTCCTCACCTTTTCTCACAAGAGACTAAAATCAACAGGCCTAATTTCTTTTATAAAAATGATGATCAGAAAAAACCATGATGCAAGAGCATCCTAGGGTAGTTGGCAATCTTGTGTCACCAAAAACATGTTTTGGTTTGATTTGTATTTTAGTAGTTAACTCGGTTGGAGACCTGAGGTGTTTGGTCACTTTGGTGGTAGTTCTTAGTTGGAAGATGTATTGCTTCACTGATAGACTCGGTGACTGGACTCAGTGGTGCTCGGTATTGTTTTTTTTGGTGATATTCTACTCAGGGTACACTGCTTCGTGATAGTTTCTTGATGTGTATAGCTGGTGGTGTCTTGCTCAGTAGCATATTACTCAGTGGTGTCTGTTCATTGGAGTTCTCCTTGGTTGTGGCTTTCACTGAGTGGTCTGACTCTCGATGTGCTTGTTTACCGACTTGTGTTTATGGGTTGGACAGACATTGGAGATTGCATCCATGATTTGAGGGGGTCATTGAGATCGTGTTGAGTTTTGAGGTGTGTGGGTTTGTGGCATTAGATCTTGTGTGGACCTAAATCTAGGTTGATGTGTTCTCCTATGTATTTTGTTATTATTTCTAGCTGACTAGTGCATTTAATATCTATCTATTGTAAAGTGTATGGCCAAATGGGTCATTTATTAATTATTTACAAGTTGACTTGTGGTTGTATTGTATAAAAGAGAGCCTAGGTTGATGTTTTTAGGTAGGGAGGAGGCTAGTAAGTGGGAAATCAGTAAAGTGTTGCAGATAGTTGTAAGTGGGTAGACAGAAACTTGTAAGATTTCTTGGTGGCTTGCGAACACAAGTCCAAATCTGGTTTCTTCCACTTAGTTGAAGGGTAGATTAGTGAATATGGATCCTACGAGATCTTGTTGATGTCTTTTTTATTTTGGCCCTAACCAGGAAGGCCTTATAGCTTGGCATGTTGCATGTAATTGGAATTCTAAAATAATATAAAATTGATATTGATATATAAATTCAATATTGATATAAAAGTTTATATGTAATTGCATAGGCAGGTGGGACCAAGTTGATAGGTGGCGCGACGTCGCTATCCCACAAAGCGTGATAACATGGAGATGACGTTAGTGTGGGATAGCGAAGGTGTGACACATGTCCAGGTCGAGGGAAAGAAGGAAATGAAGAGGCGGTCCTGAAGGTGATAGATGGTAGAGCCTCGCGATCCCGTAATTAGATGGAAGTGGAGAGAGAAACTTCATGTGATCACAATATGGTGACACATAGCAGGAAAGGTAAGGAAGGAAAGGCTAAGGAAAGTTAAAGAGGGATCAAACTATATGGTTGTCATGATCCCCTAGAAAACAATGCATGATGGATATTAAGCACAGGATTACAAGATCCTTTCATGTGTTCTATGTTGGTAGAAATCTTAATGGGGTCAGTGTGATGGAGATGATGAATAGGTGGTTTCCAAGGCCAATCAGGGCCTACCACATGATGGTCGTCAGGTGGTTGACCGGACTCAAGCATCTTTTTACTTGGTTCTCGGGTCTTTTAAATGATATCTACGGTCGTGTTTTAAAGTTGATTAGGGGTTTAAATATGGGTCATTGTGATGACATGTAACTGATTGAATGTTTGAAGATGTTAATTTGATGATCATGGAAGGCATTAAATCAGTTAATTTATTGTATTGTCATTGATGTCAACTTGATATAATATGTATGGTCATGGAGATACTACCAAAGACTTCAAAGAACTCATGAATCAAGGCTATGCTATCAGTAATGCATACAATTCAAGTATTCACTAAGTGATTCTATACATCGATGGAGTGCACCCAATGGTTAGAATAAAAGAACAAATTCACAGTGTTTCCCAATGAGGAAATGCACAGCATTACCGAGGAGCAGAGTTACAATGTTGCCCGATGAGTAAACCATAGAGTAACCCGACAGAAAAAAATTTAGTGTTGCCTGATGGAGTAGACAAGGACAAAGATCCTAATGATAACTGAAGTCACACTGATGAAATATTTAGTTTTCACTGATGACTAACTGAAGTGTTGACCGACAAAACAAAGAGTTCAGAAAATGAAAAAATGCTTAGCTCTCAAGAAGATAAAGATAGAGTTAACTAATACTTATCATTGTTTTAATCATCCAGCTAAAGTCGGAGATAAGTAAATGATTTAAAGTTGCTTTGTCTAGTTGGCAAGAAGATCTCTATGAGATCAGACTGAAGATTTTATTTAAATCTATTGGAAAGAATTATGGAACATGCCAAGATCAAGAGAGCCAAGAAAAGAAGAAATCATGTCTATAAGAGACAAACCCAATTCATTATGAGTTGTGTGTGAGGGGTGAACCAGAGAAGATGAAAGATGCTAAAGGAAATTTGAAGGAGAAGAAAATATTCATTTCAGTCCTTATCAACAAGCTAATGGAAGAGCTAGATTCTACAGACATTGATAAACTGTGAGACAAGCATCATAGAGAAGAACAAGTTTGGAGCAAAGGTATATATTTGATTATATTGATCAGTGAAGTAATGGACCTATAATAGATCTGAAAATCTACAATTGAGTTGTATTTATGAACAGATCATTAGTGTTTCAGTTTAACCATTGAAGCATGTAAGCCTCTTGACTGAGCAGGACTTAAAAGTCTTTTTCAATTAAGATACATCCCAAGGAGTATCAAAAATTTTGATCACAAAAGTAGCATTGGCTATGCCCGATACGTATTGACAGGCCAAGTGAGTGTTTGATCAAGGATGGTAGCATTAGATGCCAGATACTAGTTGACAAACTATTTCTAAATCCTCTAACAAGGTCACACTTAACAGTGTGTTTGTAACCTTTAACATGATTGGCTCTTAATAGCGCTCACTTCACAAGAGTGAAAATTTGGGGTACCGGTCCTAGTGGTTTTTCCCTTAATAGGGTTTTCACGTTAAAATCCATGTGTTATGTGTTTATGGTTTATCACTTTACTATTTTACATTTCACATATGCATTTCTGGATTTATCAGTATACTCTGCATATTTGTTGTATTTCAGAAAATAGATGATTGCTTATCGGTAATCATACAAAAGAGAGATAAACAAAGAAATCTGACAAGTAGTAAATTGATATAAGTATTTCATGGCATTTATCTTGTAGGATAGAAGATAACTTGAGATACAATTTATGGTTATAAGTTTAAAGGGTTGATTTAAGGATTAATTTTTGAGACCACTGATTCACCCCCCCCCCTCTAAGTTATTACTAACAATTGGTATTAGAGCTTGTGTGCTTAGAAAGGAAGGTTTCAAGACCTAAGATAAAGATCACAAGATGAACAGACGAGATGTGCCCAACTTGAACAAAAATAATTTTGCTTCATGGCAGAGCAGAATAAGACTCCACGCATCAGGTATTGGTAATGATGTTACTCAATACTTAGAAACTGAATATGTGTTGCTCACAGGAGCACCAATAGTTGAAAAAATGAGAGAGAAGCATGAACAAAATGACATGATGATAGAACTTGCTTCGTCACTCTCTGATGCTGAATTTGAAGATGTCAAAGACTGCAAAACTGCAAAACAAATTTGGGACAAATTGAAGCTTGTACATGGTGGTGACAAAAATGTTTTGAGAGCTAAGGCAGAAATCCTTAGAGGAAAATTTGATGATCTCAAAATGAAAGAAGGTGAAAACATCACTTAGTAGAGCACAAGAATCAAAGAGGTAGTCAATGCTATCTGAGGAGTTGGAGGTGTACTAGAAGAAGATACATTGGTAAGTAAAATTCTAAGAACCTTACTGCCTACTTATGCTATTATAGTATCTGACATTCAAGAAATGAGAGTAGTAGAAAATAGAAATGTTACTCTAGTTAGTTTGATTGGAAGACTGATTTCATTTGAGATGAGTAACTTTTATAATAGTGTCTTACCAAATATAGAGTCTGCATTCAAAAATTCTATGAGAATAAGTAAATCAAGTCATAAAAACACTATGAGAAAATATAGTGATAGTGAAAGTGAAGAAGATGACCTTGATGAAATTGAAACACTTATGGCCAGAAGAATGCAAAGAGGAAAAGTTAAATTACCGCTTGTTTATTTTAATTGCAAAGAGATTGGACACTTTGTTGCAAGATGTACTAATAGTAGAAAATATGACAGAAGTAATGACAGATCATTTGAAAAGAAGTCTGATAGAGGTGATTACAGAAGGTACTAACAATCAGAAAGAAGAGATACCCAAGACTATAAGGAAAAAGGAAAGAAGGCCAGTTACCTAGAAAAATGTAAAGATGATGACACTGACATCGAATCTGATTAAGACATCAAGATGATGTTTGTAGTAGTGAAAGATGATTCAAATGATGACGAAGAAATGTATGTAGAAACAGCTCTCATATCTAAAGTCAGAAAAAATGATGTTTGGATCATAAATAGTGGCTTCACTCACCATATGACCGGTGATAAATAAAATTTTGAGACTTCTGAATACTATCAATGTGGTTCATTAAGAATGGGTAATGACACACCTTGTCCAATTGAAGGTAGAGGAACCATAATGTTGAATAACCAAATAAAATGTGAAAATGCTTATTGGGTAAATGGATTGAATTATAATCTATTGACTATTTCTCAGTTGAATAATTCAGGTCACAAAGTAGCATTTGAAAATAAGAAGGCAAAGATCTCTAATAAATCAGGAAGTCTGATTGGTACCGGTGAGCAGACAAAAGGTAACTTATTCTATCTAAATGATACTGACGCCACTTGTTTGATTGCTACAAATGAAGACATATTGTTGTGGCACAAAATATTGTGTCATGTGAATTTTGACAACATGATAAAGATTAGAAAAAAGAGAAATGTCAGAGGCTTACCGACGATGACCAAGCCCGACAACATCATGTGTAAGAATTGTCAAAAAGGTAAAATGGAAAATTCTAATGCAATTCTAGAATTAGTCCATACTGACTTATGTGGACCTATGAGGACAAAGAGTTATTATAGGAATAGATATTTTATTCTCTTTGTTGATGATTACTCTAGAATGGTGACAGTCGTGTTTCTAAAAGATAAATCAGAAGCATTTAAGATGTTTAAAAGGTATAAAGCAATGGTTGAGAAGTAAAGTGGTACGGAGTTAAAATACTTAAGGTCAGATAGAGGAGGGGAATTTACATTAGATGAATTCACTAACTTTTGTAATGAGCGTGGAATCAAAAGACAAGTCTCTGCACCAAGAACACCACAGCAGAATGGAATTGTTGAAAGAAGGAACAGATCCATAGTTGATTGGGCAAGGAGACTGATGATAAAGAAATGCATCACCCAAATATTCTAGAGGGAAGCTGTCAGTACTTCTATTTACACATTGAACAGAGTACAATTGGAGAAAGACACCAAAAAGACACCTTATGAGCTATGGTATGGATACACAACCAATGTAAGTTATTTTAAAATCTTTAGCACTCAATGTTATATATTAAAAGATGATAGAAATGGAAAAATTGACTCCAAGAGTGATGAAGGAGTATTTCTAGGGTATTCTACCAAGAGCAAGGCTTATAAATGTCTAAATAAAGCCTCTAACAAAATTGTTAAAATTCCGAATGTAAAGATAGATGAATTTGCAGAGAAGAATGAAAAGGAAAGCAGTAAAGAACCAAAGGACTACAATAGATTCACTTACAATGAGGAACCTTACACTCTACCCGACCAACAATATAGAGCTCCCGAGCAACAGATCATTGCACTCAATCATTAGGCTGCAAATACCAATGATCAGAATATTACTCAAGATGATGCACAAGTTGATGAAGAACAAAATGATTACCATCCACAGGACCAAAACATTGGAGATAAAAAGGCTAGTATGAGAACTAGAAGTAAGTCTCTAACTACAAGATGTCTTATTTGTGATTATGAGCCCAAATCTGTCAATGTTGCACTAGATAATGATGAATGGATTAGTTCTATGAATGAGGAGATTGAATAGATAGAGAAAAACAAGACATGAATAGTTGTACCAAGACCAGATGACAACAATGTCATCGGTACAAAATGGATATTCAGGAATAAGTTGAATGAGAATGGAGAAGTCACAGAAAATAAAGCAAGACTAGTATGCAAGGGGTATGCACAAGAAGAAAGAATTTTTTAGAGTTGTCATATTATAGCTAATAAATAATTTATTTAATTATTAGTCTATTATACTCTACGCTTAAGTTAAACTTCGGCATCTTATTATTATTTAGGGTTTTTCACCTTTAGGGTTTCATGATTTCTTTTATAAGGATTCACCTCTTTATTTTTCAAAAGGGAGTTTTCACATCTCATTGTACCTTTTAGAAATATATTGTTAATATATTATTTTCTTGTGCATATGATGTCTCCTCTGGCCTTTTGGCCTCCATAGCTTTCTCATGTCTTCTGTTCTTCACTTCTTCCATGTAACAGGCTATGCATGCAGGTGTTCTTGGGAGAATAGGGTTTTTCTTATTCTAACATGGTATCAGAGCCATCTTGCTGCTCAAAATTTGTGCTTTGTCGAAGTGTATCAAAAGCTAGAAGTTGTTTGGCTTTTTAGAATTTTTTGTGTGGATTTAGGGGGACCTTTGTTTCTGGTCATTTTGGGCTCAAACAAACATTACCGTTGTGCTCAGAGTGCCCAAAAACCCCAAAATCCATATAAAATTTGTCCATTTTGGACATCTTTCCTTCGAGGCAAAAAAAATTTGTTTTCCAGTGCCGTACGGGCATGGAAACAGAGAAAAAAAATTTAAAAAACATATTTTTTTAATCTTTTTTAAGCGTTTAAAAAATGCAGCCTGTGCATATTTAAATCGCACCACTGCCGGGCCACCGATGTTCCACCGCCGTCGACCAATGCCTGACCTGTGCCACCCTCCACGGGCCCCACCACCCTGTGCTCCGCTGCCCTCCGGCCCCGCCGCCTCCTGGCCTCGCTTTGCCAGCACTCCTCCGCCTCCGAGCCACCCAGCAGCGACGCCTAGTGGGCTTTAGCCCCACAGGCCCTTTTTATCCTAGTGGTGGTCACATGGGTGACTGGGGGCTCCACCCCAGCCCCCTACACATGCCATGTGCCCAGGGGCTAGAGATTTTTTCAACCCTGGGGGCTTAAAACCTGAATTTTAGAGCTTTTTTGACCCTCCCACACTATTTTTGCTCTATCTTGAGCATACGAAGGTGTTTTCTTGACTTCCATATATAGTTAGAAAGCTCTTTCTGAGCACTTTCTGATGATAGAGGTTGGGGTTTTGAGTTTTTCCATTTTGATAGTGTTTTTTTCTTGTCAAAGTCTGATATTTGGTTTTGCCTTCCAGAAGCCATATCTTGCTCATCCGGACTCTATTTTTGGTAAACCAGATAATGTCGAAAAGCTGGTTAAGTGAGCTTTTCAATTGCAGGGGTATTTTTTCTAGATTTTACTCTAGGTTCTTTCTCCTCTAAGTTTTTCTCTTTTGCACTCTGGCGGATTACTTGGGTTCTACAGGTCCTGGGATCTCTTCTTCTGATCTTCTGGCTCACTCTTCTTTCTGACTTCTGAGCATTGTATGCTTCTCTTTTGTAGCATTTTCTTTTATGTAAACACACTGAGATAAAGCTCCTAATTTTGCATATCTGGGAGTTCGAACACCTTGTGTTTTTTTTGTACTCGCACTCAGCCATAAAGTGCCATGGGGGGTTTTGATGTTTTGTCATTTTGTGCTCATCCACCTTTGTCAAGTGAGTTTACCTTCCATGACATTAGCCCATACTGTGTGTCGATGACACCACCCTTTATCCTATACTTGTACTTCTATTGCACTGATGGTGTTCCTTATTCTTCTTTCTACAGATGTTTTTGGCATTGCATTTCAGTGTTCCTATCACCCCTCTCCCTATTTAGCATTATGGGGTGTTCTCCTATTGGTTCTATTGCTTCCTGGGTTTGATTGATCAGCTCTTCAAACTTTGTCTTCTCTACCTAGTCATGCACTTTTTCAGTGGGGGTTCCAATAGTTACTTCTAATAGTGTTTGCAGCTTCATGCTTCGGAGATGCTTCTTGCTCTTTCTTGTTCCTTTCTTTGGGACTTTCCCTAGATTGAAGGCTTTGTCTCCTTCATCTAGTTTATTTCTTGTACTTGGGTACCTGATCAGGCCTAGTTGCCGGGACCCATAGTTCCTTTCATGCATTTTGTTTTCATGCATCCTTTAGTCCTTAGCTGTTTAGCTTCTTCCTAAGTTACACTTAAGGGGGATGTTAGAGTAGTCATATTATAGCTAATAATTAATTTATTTATTTATTAGTCTATTATACTCTACGCTTAAGTTAAACTTAGGCATCTTATTATTCTTCAGGATTTTTCACCTTTAGGGTTTTGTGATTCCTTTTATAAGGATTCACCTCTTTGTTTTTCATAAGGGAGTTTTCACATCTCATTGTACCTTCTAGAAACATATTGTTAATATATTGCTTTCTTGTGCATATGATGTCTCCTCTGGCCTTTTGGCCTCCATAGTTTTCTCTTGTCTTCTGTTCTTCACTTCTTCCATGTAACAGGTTATGCATGCAGGCATTCTTAGGAGAATGGGGTTTTTCCTATTCTAACAGAATTGACTACGGAGAAAACTTTACACCCGTTGCTAGGCTAGAAGGAGTAAGAATATTATTTTTCTTATGTTGCATGATGAGACCATTTTATTGTCTCCATTATATTAATCCTTATACTCTATTTTTAAGTATTATCAGAACAATTGTGAACTTTTAGTCAGTTGAACTTATGTCAAGTACAGATAGAACCATTAAACCATGGGTGGAATAGATATGTCATACTATGCCAATATTATATATATGTTGCAATATTTCATATAATAATCAGAATGTGTGTTCTAACATTTGGATTAATTTGAATAAGCTACTTGTATGAATGTCTTTTGCATGATAAATAATCCTTCTAGGAAGTAGGAGGCATTGGGAGTGGTCGACAGCATTGAAGGAGGACGTTAAAGAACAGCTTTGAATGGATAAGCCATCATGGCATCAGAAGACATGGCTACCGTAAATCAAGAGCCACTGTTTCAGATATGCATGAATGTAGCTCTACTATATTCCCTCTAAATTCCCATCATGTTGAATTGGTCACCTAGACTTCATTGCATATGTCGTGGGCTATTGCATTTCTTATTTTTTCCCTTTGGCGCAGTTTTAGTTAGTTAGTTCCTTTTTCTGTTTCAGAATAAGAAAGTCAATCCTCTATTTATAGGGATGAGATTGATAGTTTGTAAGTTGGAATATTTTTGGAAATATAATGTTTTGATTGTATCTTGCACAACAAGTTCATTTTCAATTTCATGTATCATTCTCATGTAATCAGTTTTTAAAGATAATGAAGTAACTTTTGGTTCATATTCTGTGTTCATAGATTAGCAGCACCTAACCAAGGGGGCCCACTTGGTAGGTGGATTAGAGTAGAAGTAGAATAGATTTACATTCTACATTTCCAGCATTCTACATATAAGATTATAGTTTCTTCCTGTAGCAATCAACCCCTTAGGACACCCTTGAGTGTTGTAATGTTTCGAAAGGGGTCATTGGGACTTCTTAGGGGTCCTAATGCGTGATAAGGCATACTAGGACCCCTGGGAAGACCCCATGACCCCTTTCAACCCATTTGAATACTCAAGTGTGTCCCAAGAAGTCCTATTACCCCTTAGGATACACTTGAGCATTCAAATGGTTTGAAAGGGGTCATGGGGTCTTCCTAGGGGTCCTAGTATGTGATAAGGCATACTAGGACACCTAGGAAGACCCCATGACCCTCTTCGACACATTTGAATTCTCTAGTGTGTCCTAAGGTGTCATAAGACCCCTTAGGACACACTTGAGTGTTGAAATGTGTCAAAAGGGGTCATGGGGTCTTCCTAGGGTTCCTAGTATGCTTTATCATGCGTTAGGACCCCTAGGAAGTCCCCATGACCCCTTTCAACCCATTTGAATACTCAAGTGTGTCCCAAGGAGTCTTATGACCCCTTAAGATACACTTGAGCATTCAAATGGTTTCAAAGGGGTCATGGGGTCTTCTTAGGGGTCCTAGTATGTGATAAGGCGTACTAGGACACCTAGGAAGACCCCATGACCCTCTTTGACACATTTGAATTCTCTAGTGTGTCCTAAGGTGTCATATGACCCCTTAGGACACACTTGAGTGTTGAAATGTTTTGAAAGGGGTCATGGGGTCTTCCTAGGGGTCCTAGTATGCCTT
>MU223788.1:407731-423087 GCA_018584345.1 Thuja plicata
CTAAGGGGTCATAGGACCCCTTACGACACACATTAAAACACTCAAGTGTGTCGTAAGGGGTCCTATGACCCCTTAGGACAAACTTGAGCATTCAAATGTGTTGAAAGGGATCAGGGGTCTTAGTAGGCCTTATCACATACTAGGACCCCTAGGAAAACCCCATGACCCCTTTTGAAATATTGAAACACTCAAGTGTGTCGTAAGGGGTCCTACGACCCCTTAGGACACACTTGAGTGTTTAAATGTGTCAAAAGGGGTCATAGGGACTTCCTAGGGGTCCTAACACATGATAAGGTGTACTAGGACCCCTAGGAATTCCCCATGACACCTTTAGACATGTTAGAACACTCAAGTGCTTCCTAGGGGGTTTTAGGACCCCTTAGGACACACCTGAGTGTTTTAATGTGTCGAAAGGGATCATGGGGACTTCCTAGGGATCCTAACACATGATAAGGCATACTAGGACCCTTAGGAAGTCCACATGACCCCTTTTGACACATTAGAACACTTAAGTGTGTCCTAACGGGTCCTACGACCCCTTTGGAGACATTAAAACACTCAAGTGTGTTGTAAGGGGTATTATGACCCCTTAGGACACACTTGAGCATTCAAATGTGTTGAAAGGTGTTTGTTGGTATTTGAAAATGTTTACGCTAACTTGAGCAACTAGTATACCTCAAGACTAATGTTAGGAGTGGTTAGTTCCAAGTGTGAAAGCTATGTAAGGTAACTAAATATAGGGTCAATATTTCCCTCTTCTGATTCTAGCTCTGCAAAACCAAGGTGGGTACACCTAATCCAGACTAAACTGAATTCTTTACCACACCTTCTACTTCTAGATTTAAACAACAAATAAATGGTAAGTAAGTAGTAAATGCCAACCTAGCATTCAAGGACTCTCCACTACCATGGGTGGAATAAGTAGGACAATGCCTAAAAAAGGAAAAGAATTTTGTATTGATTTTGATTTATATTTGTGGGATAGAATATAGCCAAACAACTCCAAAAGGATATCAGAATAGGAATACTAATCTCATATCAGTGCCTTATCCATTGGGCTAAAACCTACATACAATACTAAAACTGGAACACCTTACTAGGCACAAATTCAAAACCATAAACATAAGAACTTTCAGATTGCTCACTACGGGATCCTCAAGTAGATATCAAATAGAATTAATGTACTATTCAAAGGAGTTTAGTTTGATTCTCAATCAAATACCAATGAAATATACATATGCATAAGCAGAGCTCATACAGTAAGCCAGAAAACTCACAATTCCACTGACAACACAAAGGAGAGACTCAAATCTGAGAAGAAATTATATTAAGTACGATGAAGATTGTTTCAGAATCAGTATGAGAAGGAAATATGTAATTAGATAATATGAAAAAGATTATACAACTTTCTTCCTATTTCAATACCAGTGAACTACATCTGCTATCATCTAGACTAGATTTTCTACTTTCCTAATTTTCCAGCCCTTTCTAAATGGTCTTGAATATTCTTTTATAGGAACAAGAATGCTACAAGATTTGGACCTTTAAGGGTTAGGGTTTACAACCAATCAAATATAAAATTCAATCCTGATGTCAAGTTGAAACCCTGAATTTATCTCTTCAATATGTGCAATCTGATCTGCAATTGATTCTCAAATCCTTGGATATGAACGTGGCACTCTGATAGGCAAGAAACTTCACTGCATGACCCTAAAAATGGCTCCATAAATGCAGAAGTGACTAGGTGGCTCTATATGCATTTACTTCTGATAATAAAACTATTTTATGTTGAATCCAGCTTTCAATGCATCTCCACATATCAGATATCTAACCATGTCTAGTCTTCAACAATTGTGCAGAGGTGTCAATGAAATTAGATCACGCAATTAATACCTCTGCAAAAAAATATTAGTAACCGCCATGGAAATCAGATTGAAATATTTTAAATATTTGAATTTTAATCACAACGGTCACAGCTGGTGCGAGATATTTTATCCACAGTTAGGATTCAAATCTTTTTTTTTTGAAGTATCATCATCAGATTTCCTTTACTTTACCCAGGAACTTTACCTTATAACTGATATTGCCATGTGGCAAGTCGTTGTAAAGCCTTAGGCCTCAAAATCCTTCATCTATCTCTTAAAGGTTTTATGACTGCCACAGGATCCTCGCAACTTGATCAGCCTTTAACTTCATTACCTGACCCGGCCTTAACTCCCTTTGAACCTTAGGTTACACTTTTCCCTTTAGTCTCTAATTCGCTAGACATTTTCTTTAACTGCAGTCACATCAAGAGACCTGGCGACAAGAGTTGGATCTGATCTTAATCGGACAGTAGTCGCTTAGTCTCCAAACCATGAGATAATGTTTGATTTCATTTGGAGACCCAGTGACAAGGCAAGTCTTGTTATTGCTTGACATTTTAGAATATTCTAACCTGATAACGAGACCTCGAGACCAAGCATGAAACCTGGGCCCGCCTTGGCCACTTGTCATTCTATCATTCACCTACAACTCTTCATCATTTTTGACATTGTCCAACTGTCCTTTTCTTTGACTTAACTTGTATTTAACCATGATATATCTGGAGACTACATGACTGAGCATACTTCAAGTTGCGAGAGAAAATCCTTAACTGTGGTTTGATCATGAGACTGGGCGACTGAAGAGAACTGTGTTAAACTACATCTGGGCCCACCAGATACACTTGGAACATTATTGTAATGCCTTATCCATTAAATAACTACATCTTTGCTTTTAAGGGATTATTATAACCATCAGATCTGATCAACATGCTCAGTCTTTAAATGGTCTTTGATCTGCAGCCTTAACTCTGACTTGACCCACCTTTGGCCACAGTCCATCCAGCGATCTAGCGACTGAATAATCTCGTAGTCGGGAGATAAAAATCTAACCATGGGTCAAATCACAAGGCTTCTCGACTACCACTTACATTCAAACCCAGCATCCAACCCTGATCACATTAGGAGATAACACGACTGAAGGTCTCAAAGTCACCAGACAAATTCATTAACTCAGGTTATATTTGGAGATCTAGCAACTACCACAGGATCATGACTTCATCGGATGGTAGTTTCTTGATCTCATAATCAAAAAATAATATATCATTTCTTATGAAGATTACCCGACAAAATGGAAATTCTAAGTCACGAGAGATAAAGGAATATTTGGGAAATATAGGAGATCTCGCGACTACTTTAGGATAGGAAATGCGCACATGCCAAAAAATGATTTCAAGTGGCCTAAAAAGGTAACTGTGAAATATAACATGGCCAAGACAATTAGGGTTTTCTCCATTTTGACATGAAATCACTTTAAGGGCTAGGGTTTAAGGCCAGAGACCAAATATAAATTGCAGAGACCAGGAAAAGAAGCTTGGAACCATGAAAATTTTACAAGTACTAACAGTGGCTCCGACTGGGATGTATACCTCTTGTAGGCATAATAAGGATTCAAAATTACTAGGAGAAGCAGACCACCTATAGGAAAAGGAAACCTAACCTAAAACTAAAAGTAGGAAACAAATATATACATACTTACATATCCATGACGTCGCTTTCTTCAAGAAAAGTATAACTTCAGAAACTACCCATGAACCGGCAATTCCAAAATATTTCCAGTTAAGTCTTTAAGCATATAGGAATCAGAACCCCACTTACTGTCAATTAGATATGGGCCTAGCCATATGGGATCAAATTTTTCATACTTTCCTTTGTCCTCTATCATGGTATTCCACATCAAAACCATATCATCAATCTTAAATTTCCTAGTAGTGGCTTTCTTTTCAAATAAATTTTTGCACTGCAACTGCAATCTGATGTTCCCATCATGTGCTTGCCTCCTTGATTCATCTAACTGTATCAAATCCTCCAACCTAGTTCTCACTTCATATTCTAGATCATCATCATATATTTGGATAAATTTGTACATCTACAACAAGTTATTCTATGGTAATCTAGCACGAATACCATAAACTAAGTCAAAAGGTGCACATCCTATAGCTTTTTTCACTGTTACTCTATCTGCCCACATAGAAAGCTATAATTTTGAATCCCAAGCCTTCTTATTTTCATCCAATACTCTTTTAATAATCTTTATCAAACTCTTTTTACTGGATTCAGCCTAGCCATTGCCTTGGGGGTGATATGGGGAAGAATATGAAATCAAAATTCCATATTGTTGACAAAATTTAGTGAATTCCCCTTATCTGCAACACATAGCATTGTCCACCACAATAACTTCTAGACAACCCAATCTAGTCAATATATTCTGCATTATGAAATCAATTACAACCCTACTTGTGGCTCTTCTAGTGGTAATTGCTTCCACCCACTTGGTAAAATAATCAGCTGCCACTAGGATCCATGAATGGCCTCCACTATAATTTTTAGGAATTTCACCTATGAAATACATTCCCCACTTCCAAAAAGGTGCATCAACTGTAACAGGCTTCAAGGGAAGATTTCCAACAAATTTCAACTTGCCTGAGAATCTCTGACAAGCATTACATCTTTTGACATATTTGTGGGCATCCTTGAATATTTTTGGCCACCAAAAACTAGATTTGATAATCTTATGGGTAGTATTCTTAGCCATATAATGGCCACCACATGCACCATCATGCATTTCTTTCAAGAGATCATCAGACCTGTCTTGATCTACGCATTTGAGCAGCACTCCTTCATTGCTCCTCCACCATAACTGTCCTTGAATTATTGCATATTTCAAAGCATGCAACTTGATTGTTCTCTTCTTACTATCATTCATATCAGGGGGAAAAAACATCTTTTGCAAGTATCCAATGATATCCTTATACCAATCAGAATAATTCATATCACAAATATAAGGTTTTCGTTCCTCCTCTAGCATATCAATGTGGTTAGCATCTAAATTGCTTTGAGCCATTAATTTAGTAAATCCTAAACATCTTACCAACTTAGTTATATGGATATCAATATTAAACTCTTGGATCTTGTTAATCCATCTACACCTTCTCCCTGATACCTCTTGTTGGACTAAGATGTCCTTGACAGTAGCATTTGGTACATAAGCAACTATGGTTGCCCCTACCAAATAGTATCTGAATGCTTTAACAGCCTTGACCAAAGCATAGGCATGTTTCTCCATGATATCATATTTCAATTTTTCTGCCTATAAAGACTTACTAAAAAAGGAAATTGGTTGTTCATAGCCTTCTAAATTCTTCTATAATAATACTGCAGCAATAGTATTATACAAAGCAAAGGAGAAAATTTGAAGCGGCTTAGTATAATCAAGGGTTCTCAAAATAGGGTCATCTTTTATAGCTTGTTTAATATCTATGAAAGCCCTACATGCTGCTTGAGTCCATTCCACTTTGGCTCCTTTCTTCATCATCTTTGAGATTGGCAAACTAGTCTCTGCAAAATTTGTAACAAATCTCCTCAAGAAATTTACTTGACCGAAGAAAGACTGAATGCCTTTAACATTCTTGGGTTGAGGGATTTTATCAATTGCATTCACCCTATCAGGATCAATCCTAAAACCATCTTTAGAGACAATATGTCCTAAAAAATTACCCTTTGTTACCCCAAAAACACACTTCTTTGGGCTAAAAGAAACCCCGTATTCAAGTGCCCTCACAAAGATCTTTTCAAGATGATCACAATGTTGATCTTCTTTTGCTGAATAGGCAGCAAGATGATCTTGGTGGATTGGTAAAAACTTGTTTATGAACTTGCAAACACCACATCAACGGCTCTTTGGAAAGTATCCCCAACATTCGTCAAGCCAAAGGGCATTCTGACATATACATAAGTTCCCCAGGTTGTAGTGAATGCAGTCTTGAACTGTTCAGAATCCTTGACCTTGATCTGATTATACCCTAAAAAACCATCCAACATGGACATCATCTCAGATCCTGTGACTCTTTTCAACATTGCCTCCATATTAAGAAATCCATAATTATCCTTTAAAGAATTTACATTCAAATTTATAAAGTCCGCACACAATCTAATATCTTCATTTTTCTTTCTTACTAGTACCAAATTTGATAACCATGTTGAATGCCTTATAGGCTTTATGATTCCAGCATCCCTCATCATTTTTAATTCATCCTGCATCTTAGGTGCCAAAGTGGGATTCATAGGTCTCAACTTCTATCTAAAAGGCTTAGTGCCTTCCTTTAATGGAATCTCATGCTGGAATAAATCTTCTCTGTATGCTTTCAAATCATCATAAGACCTTGCAAAAACATGTCTATATTTCGTAAGAAGATTTACCAGTAAATATCTAAGCTTGGGGGATAACTTCTTAGAAATGTATACCTTTTTTGGATCTTGACCTATCCCCAAGTTTATCTCTTCCAATTCCTCAGACTTATTAATTGTACTAGCTGACAAATATTTATCATTACTGTCAAAATCTCTTTCAAGTACAACCAAACCTTTGGGTACTTTATTTCATTTTAATTGGATAACCTTGCTTCCGAGAGTATTGCCTTTTCCATCTATGATTGCAAAAAACTAGTAAAATCTATTTCTTTCCTACCAAAGTCTGATTCACAAGATAGGAATCCTAAAATATCGAAGTCATCATTGAAGACTTGCAAATTTTAAACATTGTCTTGGATGGATGGCCTAGTTTGAACCTCTACATTAGAAATCCTTGCAAAATTAATATCCTTAGGCCTTAAGGCAATGTTAGCCAACAAATATTCCATCTTGTTCTGACTCCTATCCATCCATTCAACGCCAAATGCATCAAAATTTTCAATTTCATCCCAAACAGCATTCCTATACTGCTTCAACCTTTGGTTCTTTGAAGCATATTTTGATCTTATTTTAGAAACAACTAATTCAGAATCGTCAATGACTCTGATATATATAATCTTGTGCTTTAAATCTATTCTCAATCCTATTAGCAAAGCCTCATATTCTACTACATTATTTGTGCAAGTGAATAACAGAGAAAATGAGAACTTGTAGGTCTTACCACTAGGAGCTATTAGTAGCACTCCTGCACTAGCTCCTTCCTTTGAGTTTGCACCATCAAAGTGTATTGTCCATAGGTTATTCTTATCTACAAGATTGTCCTTTTCTTCTGATAACAACATGTGTTGGATATTTTTCTTAGCTATACTATCTTGCACTTGAAAGATCCAATATCTATATCCAAGAAATAATTCATTCCTTCATCTTCACTCTCCTCAATCATATGAGGAGTTCTGACTTCCCTGGACATGCTGATATTTTCACTAGCTATGTCAAATGTGGCAAATGACAAATCACATTACATACTACCTCCCATCGAGGCACTCCATTTCCTAGATAGCAACATTCCATATTGGGGTGGAATTTCAACTACTAAGACACTCATTTTAATATTTTTCTAGAAATGCAGCAAGTGTATAAGGCAAGGCCTTAATGGTACCTATGATAGGCACTTCTCTTGAATCCATTTCTTGACATCTCCCACAAGGAGTATCAACCTACAGTCCCATTGATTTCATTATTTCTGTAGGCATGACTGTATTTGATGCACCTAAATCAATCATGCAATTCTTGAGCATCTTACCATTAATAACCAGTGTTAAGAAGAAAGGATCAACAGTTCCTGAAGGAGGAATGACATGATTTGTGTTTAAGAAAACCTGAGGTATTTTAGAAATAATTTCTTCTGATTCTTTTCCCTTTGTATCTGATTTTCCCTTGTTGTTGCTTTCCTTCTCATCCATTTCTGATTTTGAAGCTTTTGTAATGAGAACATTATTCATCCATGTCAAAGTTGTCTCCTTATGCTCGGGAATCCTCATCATTTCCAAAAGTGGAACTCTAACTATGATTTGGGAAATCAATTGGCCCATGTCAATAGGAGCATATTCAAGATTAGAGATATTTTTCTTGACAGTAATATTCTTATCCTAATTTTGAGTAGGCTGATTCGGTTCAGTTCCCTTAACATCCTTTGGAAATGGAGAAACAACCATCTCTGGTGTCTTCATCTTATTTTTTTGAGCAATAATAGGATTGCTTGGTTTATCTATTGTTAAAACCTTTATCTTCTTCACATTCTCAGTAGATTTTTATTTTTCTAATATCTACTTAGGGCTTATTCTTGGTTTTGTCACAAACATACCAGCTGGTGTGCTAACTTCATTACCCACTATTCTATTTCTCAAATTATATCTATTTTGTGCTTGGGTAACCAAATTTTCTGTGATTCTAGCCCTTGCTGCACTTGAAGGCCTTCTTGCTATGAAAGTCTCTCCTCCCATTGCAGTATTACATCCTATTTCATCAATGTCTGCTTCATTTTCCTCAAAGAAAGGCATACCTTGATCTTCGGCTTGATTATCATATCCATTTTCCTCTGATGAAGACAACTCTTGATCTTGACCTTGATCATCAGATTCATCACTTCTCAAATTTGCATATGTCATTGCATTCCCAACATCATCAAATAAATTTTCTTCATCTTCCCTTTCTTGTTGGGACTAACTTGGATACATCTTCTGAGCAATAGTACAAGTACCTGGATTATGGGGGGATCCACATTCCTCACACTAGCATTCATCATTACACATATTAGCTGAATTTCTTTGAAGAGGATCAGGAGTATCTTTGTTTGGCCTATCTGTCCTTTGTGGGATAATGGGCCTCCCATCCTTGAATTGGGTATTGTATGGTTAGTTATGCATCCTATTTTCGGGATTATAATTGTTATAGGATGACCTATCATTACTTAGGACTCTAGGATTTTTATTTTCTCCTAGTCTTAGGTCTTTTATAGAATTTAGAATCTGCTTCATATTGATTTCCTCTTTAGGCTTAGCATTTGAAGGCTTATCTAATTATTTCTTTGCATGCTTGCAATCTTCTCTCCTACCTAATTTCCCAGATACTCTCCTATTAGTTTTGATATTGACAGTCATTTTGTAGGCTTCTCTCATGGTCCTTGGATTTTTGTCTCTCAGGAGGTATCCCATCTTAGAATCAAATGCATTGAGATAGGTAGCTAAATAAACTCTGTCATCCAATTTCATAACCTGAAAAAGTTTTTGCATAGCTCTTTGAAACCTTATGTTGAACTACACAACATCTTCATTTTGATTCTTCTTTATATTATTGAATTCATTCAACATGAATCCCTCATTGGTCTTGTCACCATATTGCTCCTTAAGGCAATCAACTAGTTAATTTGTTGACCCTATAGAATTATAAGGCAATCCTCTAAACCAATCCCTAGCATCCTCAACTAAATACTGAATAAAGAGTTTCATCAATACATCCTCGTGTACAATATCACAATCATCCATCATATTCTAAAAAATTTCAAGTGTTCTTCACATGTAATTACATTATTTCTAGTAAACTTGGGAAACTTATCTCTAAGTTTGCCTGGAAACTCATTAGGATAACCTTGGATATTATGAAAGGAAAATTGTTTGTACCTTTTTGCATGAGTGGATTTCCCTTGGAAAGCAATGTTGTCTTGAGAAGCAGAGGCTTTTTGATTTAATGTTGTAGATACTTCGGGACCAAGCTGAGCAGGCCTTGTTGTCTATCTAAGATAATCGGTCTTCTTCTTCATCTCAAAAGTAGTAGCCTCTATTTCTTCTATTTCAAGATCCTTAGCTATGACCTCCCTTTCTAATCTATCTTTTTCAAGATTCAGGTCCAATTTAGACATCTGATCCATAGGTTTCTCAAGATTTTTAGGCTCATTTATTCAAACCCCTGTCATTCCTTGCTTCCCCTTATCTTTAGGACCTAGCTGGCTGACTATTTGAATAATAGGTTCCTCTTCAACTCTTGGAGGTTTCTCCACCTCATTCATTTCTTTGAGCTCTAATAGTCTTCTCATTCTTTATTCAAGGAAAACCCACTTCTGTCTACTCTGATTTTCCTTGTCCTTTACTCTTCTTTATGCTATAGCCTCTTGCTGCTGAATCAACTTCTCCACTTTAACCATCTTTGCATCCATATCCTCATGATCCTGCAAAGTAGAAAGAGATTATTCTTCCTCTCTGTCGTCAGGAGAGATATAACCTTCATTTGTACCTAGTCCCACTTCTGTAGCCTCAGCTTCTTCATATTCAAATGAGTTTCCATCATAGTTATATTGAAATGGTCTTTCCTCTGTGATTTCTTCTCTTTGTCTTTCATTTTGAGGGATACCTTTGGTACCCATTTCTCTTCTAGGCTAGTCAGATTTGGATGTATTTGGGAAATCATCTCCCAACCTATCTTCAGGATCTTTTCTCAACCCAAATCTCATACCTTTATGACTCATTTTAAGAAAGTGTGTACAAATTTGAAAAATGTTGATCAGCACTGCTGCAGAGATAACTCAAAGTCGCCACCCAATCTCTTTGGGAAAATACAACACTTTGGTGGAAAGAAGAAAAATCATAGAACACAAATCACTATATGCTTCCAATGGTCAACTTATTGGCTATGATATGATATTAGTTTCTACTCTCTCCCTAGTAGAGTCGCCATCTTGTTGGTGTTTGAAAATGTTTACGCTAACTTGAGAAACCAATATACCTCAAGACTGATGTTAGTAGTGGTTAGTTCCAAGTGTGAAAGCTTTGTAAGGTAACTAGACCAACTATAGGGTCAAGACTGCCCTCTTCTGCTTCTGGCTCTACAAAACCAAGGCGGGTACACCTAATCTAGACTATACTCAACTCTTTACCACACCTTCTACTTCTGAATTTAAACAACAGATAAATGGCAAGTAAGTAGTAAATGCCAACCTAGCATTCAGTGACTCTCCACTAACATCGGTGGAATAAGTAGGACAACACCTCAAAAGGTAAAGAACTTTGTACTGAGTTTGATTTATATTTGTGGGATAGAACATAGCCAAACAACTCTAGATCAGTGCCTTATCCATTGGGCTAAAACCTACATACAATACTGAAACTGGAACACCTTACTAGACATAGATTCAAAACCATAAACATAAGAACTTTCAGATTGCTCACTACAGGGTCCTCAAGTAGATATCAAATAGAATTAATGTAGTATCCAGAGGAGTTTAGTTTGATTCTCAATAAAATACCAATGAAATATCCATATGCATAAGCAGAACTCATACAGTAAGCCAGGAAACTCACAATTCCACTGACAACACAAAGGAGAGACTCAAATCTAAGAAGAAATTATATTAAGTACGATGAAAACTATTTCTAAATCAGTATAAAAAGGAAATATGCAATTAGATAATATGCAAAAGATTATACAACTTTCTTCCTATTTCAATACCACTAAACTACATCTGCTATCTTCTAGACTAGAAACAAGTATTAGCCTAATTATTTTCTACTTTCCCAATTTTCCAACCCTTTCTAAATGGTCTTAAATATTCTTTTATAGGAACAAGAATGCTACAAGCTTCAGACCATTTAGGGTTAGTGATGGGGAGGTCACCCAACTCTTTGAAATTCCTACTCTCTTCTAGGAATCTCACCTGGAATCCTATTCAGTTCAGGATTCTCTAGACTCACCTTTGAGTCTCTTAGGGCTACTCTCAGACCCTAACCAGAAGGACTTTTCTATTCCCTCTCTCCTAGGTTCCCTACCCACCGAAATGTATTACTCCTCACTGCATCTCACTCTTCATGACTGAATTCATTACAGTCATGCACCTTCCTATTTATCTATCTCTTCTACAAGTCTCTAGCCGGACCATAGGCTCGCCTAGGACTTGTCTGACCTCTTGACTAGCTTCTCATTCACCAAAAATGAAGAAACAAGCATAATGTACATGGAGGATGCTTCTTGACTGTCACAATCCTTGGAATAGATTATTAGAGTCAAGAAGCACCCATATTATCTAACAGAAACAAAACAACACTTTACAAAAACCTACTCAGAACAACACAACACGCAAAGTACAGACAAACTTCTCTTTATTGATAATACAGAAGATTAAAATTCTCTGCTAGTCTACAGAAATTCTCTGTTACTAACTAACTCTCACAAACAACTGAACTAAACAAAAAAAAAAACCCCCTCCCACAGATTCTTCTTCTCTATTTTATCTCTGGCTTTTTCCTTGATTTTGTAACCCTGGTGGTTACTTGTCGATCCCAGACTTCCAGCTGTTCTCTATTCTTCATCTTCGTCTGTAACTTGTCATCACTTCCTCTGCATGGTCGACACTCTGGGTAATTCATTTCCTCCATGTCATTCTCTTTTCTATTTGACGGTTAAGACTTTTCAATGTCTTCTCCAGTTGACATGTCAGCACGTTGATCATTTTACTGTTCTGCTCTTCATCGCATAGTCGTGAATGAAAGTTATTCTTCATGTCTTAGTCTGCGACTGAGCGATAACATGCTCATCGCGCTCTCGCTTATGCATTTACCTGGCTTGAATTTTACTCCATGACTGAGCGATGCTTTATTTTCGCGCGCCCGCACTCCTTTTCCATGAGCTATACTTTACTCGATGACTGAGCAATGACATGTTAATCGCACTCCCGCACTGCTTGGCATTAAACTGAGATGTTCTCTGCGACTGAGTGATGAGCTCAAGTCACACTGAGTGATGATCTCAAGTCACCCTGAGTGATGAGCTCAAGTCACGCACTCGCCACTTGATGAACCGAGTTGTCCATGTTGCTGCGACTGAGCGATGAGCTTGTCACACCGTCGCACCGGGTTTCCACTAACTGCCACTTAACTTGCAAGCTTGCGATGAGCTACTCATCATGCTGTCGCGCACTATCTTTTCTGAACCACTAACCGTCTGCGACTGTGTGATTGAGTTCACCGTCGTGCACTCGCTCACTAAGGGACTTCACTTGTAACTAGCTCGCAAGTGTGCGATGCATTACTTTTCTGCTCTCTACTGGCTCTGCGACTGAGCGACAAGATGAAACATGACTTTCTCGTTAGGAAACCGTTATCAAAACTTATTCAAAATTTGGGGCTAGGGTTTTGAGCTAAACCCTAGGGTGCTCTGCACCATACTCCCCCCTCTCTGAGACGGAGAAATTCAGCTTGAACTGGTCGGCAGCAATGTCGAACCAATTCCATGTCTTCTACATTCTGTTTCATCCAACCAGGTAGCTTCTGCCTCTAGTAACCCTGACCACTTTACTAGGTATTCCCTATATATCCTGCGCCTGGTTGTCTTCTGAATTCGAGAATCTAGAATTTTCTCTAACTGCAACTTGGATTTAGGCTTAACCTGTATGTCTTGGACATCTTTTCCTATCTCTCTCTGCTAAATGCTTTCAGGTATCACTGGTCCTTTATATGGAATTAAATCTTGCACATTAAAAATAGGTGATATATCCAAACGGTTAGGCAAATCAATTTTATAGGCATTCTGCCCATATTTCTCCAAAATTTTGCAGGGACCTATTCTCCTCATTTGTAACTTAGTAGGTATCCCTTTCTGTAATCTGGCTTTGTTCATATGTACCATCACTAGATCTCCAATTTGAAATTGGACTTCTCTCCTTCCTTCATCTACTTTTCCTTTCAATTTTTGATTTGACTCAATCAGATTCTTCTTTACTTGATCATGTATCTCCTTCATGGACTGTGCAAAATCATCAGCATGTCCACTTATCACTCCTTGTCCTTTTAGTTCTCTGATTTCACAAACTCCTCTTGGATGTATTCCATAGACAATCTGAAATGGGCTCTTTCCTGTAGTTCTGTTAACACTGTCATTATAAGAAAATTCTGCTTGTCGTAACACTTGATCCCATGCTTGTCCATATTCCTTTGTCAAGCATCTAAGTAAATTTCCCAACACTCTATTGACAACTTCTATTTGACCATCTGTTTGAGGATGATAAGCAAAACTGTGGGACAGATTAGTTCCCAATCTTCTCCATAAAGTTTTCCAGAAATGACCCATGAATTTCACATCTCTGTCAGACACTATGTTCACTGGCAAACCATGAATTCTTACTATTTCCTTGAAAAATAAATGAGCAATATGACTAGCATCATTTGTGGTCTTACAAGGTATAAAATTACTCATTTTACTGAATCTGTCTACCACAAAAAAATACTATCATAACCAGTCTTTGTCCTTGGTAACCCCACAATAAAATCCATACTCAGAAATTCCCAAGGTCTGTCCGGTATGGGTAATGGTTGATATAATCCAGCATTTGTAGAGGTTTCTTTTGCCTTTTGACAAATTGTGCATTGCTCTACATATCTCCTTACATCTTTCTGCATCTTTGGCCATTAATAGTATCCACTTACTAATTCTAGTGTCTTATTCAATCCAAAATGTCCACTCAAACATCCATTGTGTTTTTCTTGGATCAGATTTTCTCTCATTGAACCCCTTGGAACACATAGCTGATTGTCCTTAAACAACAAACCATTTTGCAAAGTGTAATTGGCAAACTCACTGTGAAAATGATTCTAAAAATCAGAACATACCTTGTATGTTTCTGCAAAATCTGCATCCTCTGTATACAAATCCTTAAATTCTTCTACTCCAATACTCCTCAGCTGTATTTCCTACACTGTTAGCAGTCTTCTGCTCAAAGCATCTGCAACTTTGTTCACCTGACCTTTCTTATTCTTAATGGTGAATGTATAAGACTATAGGAATTCCATCCACTTAATGTGTCTTAAGCTGAGCTTCTCTTGAGTATTGATAAAACTTAAAGCTTGATTATCAGTATAGACTACAAATTCTTTTGGCAATAGATAATGCCTCCACTTTCTTAGTGCTTGCACTAATGCATATAATTCCAAGTCATAGGAAGAATATCTAGTCTTTGCTTCGTTTAACCTTTCACTGAAAAAGGCAACAGGTCTTCCTTCCTGATTTAACACTGCTCCAACAGCAATGTTACTGGCATCACATTCCACTGTGAACAACTTTTCAAAACTAGGTAATACCAATACTGGCTTAGTGGCTACCTCTTTCTTCAATTTCTCAAATCCTTCATTTGCTTTGTGTGTCCACACAAATTTTTTTTTCACTCCTCCCTTTATTGTGTCCAACATTGGAGCACATATTCCACTAGAATTTTTGATGAACTTTCTATAAAACTCAGCCAATCCATGGAAACTTTTGACAGCTGTACCTGTCTTAGGTGTAGGCCATGTCAGAATAGCTTTGACATTTTCTTCATCCATCTTTAGATTACCCTGTGACACCATAAAACCAAGATAAACTAATTCCTTCTTCATAAATTCACACTTCTCCAAATTTATGGCTAGTTTTTCTTCTTCCAATCTCCTCAACACTATATCCAAGTGCTTGAGATGTTCTTCTCTATTCTTACTGTAAACCAGTATATCATCTAGGTAAACTACTACAAAGTTACCTATATAACATTTCAATACTTCGTTCATCAGT
>MU223788.1:482149-495835 GCA_018584345.1 Thuja plicata
GCCTTCTCCTCTCATATTTTCATCTCTCAATTTGCATTGTTATCATGCTAGTATTGTCTTAGAGTTTTCATATTTGTTTTCATGCTAATGCTTTTAGATGTTAGTTCCATGCTTTCATTTGTTTAAAATCATCTAGAAGTTACATGTTAGGCTCTTAATTGGTGAATAAATCATAGTTTCTTCATAAGACTTTCATATCATCCTTACTTTCATAAGCTTAGATTATCATTTTGAAGAAGATTTGAGACTAGTCCTTCATACTAGCTCTTGAATCTTTCTTCTTGTTCTCATACTCTTGCATATTTGCATTGGGATCCATAGTATTTGTGTGTTTGAGAGAGCACACTCACATCTAATCTAGATAAGAAAATAAAAATGAGTAGAATAGGGTGCTTCATTTACTCATTTTTAGCTTAATCTAATGTTATTTGGTATTCTTGTTGTTTGCTTTGATCTCTTACATGTTTATTTGAAATGATATATGTGCTAACCCGCTAATGTTTGCATGTTTGAGCTTGCTTCCAATAGATTGAAAGATTCCATATACACACTATCATATCCAGCTTTCAGTGTATCTCCACATATCAGATATCTATCCCTGTCTGGTCTTCAATAGCTGTACAGAGGCATCTATAGAATTAGATCAGGAAATTAATACCTCTGCAAACAAATATCAGTCGCCACCATGGAAATCAGATTGAAATCTTTGAAATATTTGAATTCAAATCACAATGGTCATAGCTAGCATGAGATCTTTTATCCACGGCCAGGATTCAAATCTTATTTTACTTTAAATTATCATCATCATATATCCTTTACTTTACCCGGGCACTATACATTACAACTGATATCACCACGTGGAAACTTGTCATAAAGCCTTAGGCATTAAAAACCTTCATCTACCTCTTTGAGGCTTTACGAAAGCCACAGGATCCTCGCAACTTGATCGGACTTTAACTTCATTACCTGACCTAGCCTTAACTCCCTCTGAACCTCAGGTTACACTTTTCCCCTTAGTCTCTAAGTCGCTAGACATTTTATTTAACTATAGTCACATCAAGAGACCTGGAAACAACCGTTGGATTTGATCTTAATTGGATGGTAGTCACTTAGTCTCTGAACCATGAGAGAATATTCAATTTCATTTGGAGACCTAGTGATAAAGCAATTTTCATGATCACTTGACATTTTAGAATATTCCTTCCTAATCATGAGACCTTGAGACCAAGCATGAAACCTAGGCCCACCTTGCACCACTTTTCATTCTGTCATTCACCTACAACTCCTCGTCATTTCTGACATTGTCCAACTATCCTGTCCTTTGACTTGTATTTAACCATGATATATCTGGATACTACATGACTGAGCATACTCCAAGTTGCAAGAGAAAATCCTTAACTATGGTTTTGTTGGTTGTTTTTCCTGTTTTTGCTGTTTTGTGGTTCCTGGTCCTGTTTTCTGAGCTTTGGTTGTCCGTTTCTGCTGTCTTGTTCAGTTTGGCCATCCCTCTGCCATGTTTTCAGGTGACTAAGTCTAAAACCTTGCCTAATTCATGAACCCTGAAAACCCTTGGATGCTAAGTGTTAAACAAAGATGGATTAAACCCTATGTCTTAGCATGTTCTATTCCTTCGTTACCTTTTCAAAGTCACTTAAAACATATGTTTTAAGTTAGGTCGCCTTGTCACATTACACAGAATGAATATGCCAAATTGTCTCCCGACTTCGTTTTTCCTTTGTGTCGCGTAGTCTCGTTAAGAAACTAAATATTCCCTCCGTGTTATGAGACTTTGTGATCTATTCTCAGTCGGGTTGTCGCAGGATCTCCATGTTATAAGCTTTACAAAGAATGGGGCCCACTGTTAGTCGGGTGATCGCGTGATGTTTTTCACAGTTAGTAAAATGTGCTCCGACTTCGCGATTACCCTTTGTCGCGCTGTCGCTGGATCATGCCTCAGTTAACAGTTAGTAGTGCCTTCAGTCGCGTAGTCTCCAGATCAAATGACGGTTAAGTGTTGACAGCTTCGACTACGTGACTAACCGTTTGTAGGTTATAATGATACTCAATCGGGATGTCGCCAGAAAGGGACGGTGACTCAGATTCCCAGTGTGCAAAGAAAGAGCCAGTGGTCAGGTGACATGTGTCATGGGCCAGGTGGATGTTGAGTGGTGGTCGCTTGGTCACCAGAAGGGTAAAGGTGGGTCCTGCGACTTGGAGACTTACTGTGTATGTGCCCTCAGTCGTGGTGTTGCTGAATGTTCTAAGGGTATACTCAAAGATCTGGCGACTTAGCGCGGCCGTCAGATGCAAAGATCATGGGATCCAACGGTGGTCAATTTATCTGCTGATTAAGATGTCCTAAGGAAAGGGTCCTCCCGACTTAGCGATTAAGTTCTATCGCGAGGTCGCTTGATACAGGAAAAGGGGCAGATAAAGACTTGTTACGGTGAAGTCACAAGCTTAGGACTTGTATCCCCCGACTTAGCGACTGAGGCTTGTTGTGTGATCGTGAGATGAGGGGTTTGCGTCCCGCGACAAGGAGATAACTGTAGTGGTCAAGATAAGCAGTCAGTCACGTGGTCGCTGGATCCTAAATTTTAAAATAATGGCGGAAAAAGCTTTCAAATTGACTCTGTGATCGTTCAACGGCCGTGTTTCCAGTTTCAGAGCCCATGATGTTATGCTTGTGGGAAAGGGATAATGTGCTCAATTTACAGTGTGTCCCTGATTGATCAGTGAGTTTTAAATGCAGGAAATTGTGCACAGGTCAATCAACTGATGTCTAAGACAGATTTGTTTCAACATAGGTAATGAGAAAAGGAGATCAAGGGTACTGCAAGTGTGAGCAAAGTTGTGGCAGTAATTTCAACAGGTACGGGTACAGAGTGGGGAGTGCTCTGGATTTCTAGTTGCCATTAGTGGATGAAGTGAAAGCCTAGGAAATGATGTTTTTGCCTGGGAAAAGGTAGCTTAAGAGCGAAGAAACCTTAAAAAATGAATGAAGTAGATGCATGGTGCTGTACTGATCAGACCATGGTGGACAGTTAATGCAAAAGGAGATTATTGGTGAGAAGGTATGCTCAACCAGCCGAATTCAACATAAATATTTCCAGGACTGGGTCTTTTCGCCATTTTTTCTCTCTCTTTTGTCTCTCTATAATTTAGGGTTAGGGTTTCCTTTGACCATCTGAAGCTTGTTGCATCCTCAATGGATTCCAAGGTGGTCAGAAACCCTATATATGCTAGAAGGTGGTATTGAGAAAAGGTCTTTGATGTTGGAACATTTTTGCAGAAGAGATAATATACTACAGAATTCAGATTTTCTAGATTTCTATCTATCTTTTGAAGCTGTGTAATCTTTCATGTACAACCAGCTGGATCACATAAATAATATACGGTGCAATTTTACTCTCTTCTACCATTGTCTCTTTACTTTGTGTGTATGATTTTCAGTGTTAGGTTTATCAGGTATTCTGTAACACTCTGGTTATAAGGTAACCATTTAATTATTTACAAGTTTCTTTCAAGGAAAGAATTAAAGTTTGTAAGTAATTTTAAGAAGCATACTACTTTGTTAAGGATTTGATAGAATAGTCTTGAGGTGACAGGATAGTTTGTAAGGCAACCTATCTTAATTGTATGAGTTGTAAGGCAGTTCAGCGTGTTTTATTTCTGTGATATCTTTGCTTATTATTAACTCTGCAGCCCAAAGGATAGGCACTGATCTAGAAAATAGTCTGATAATCTATCTATGTTTGAGTTTTTCCAATATATCAAAACCAATTTAATAAAAATACTTTGTTACTAAGAATAATGAACTGAACTTGTTAAGGACCTATGTCAGCAGGACAGTGTCCATTATTGTGATTCCTTGGAGAGTGAATCAGTAGGTTATCCCTCCTAAAAGAAAAGGAAGAAGGATGAAAAGAATACTTATATCACTGGTTCTTGTTATGTTAATAGCTATGGTCTGTATGGTTGTGTTTGATCATTTGCAAGGTGGTTCATAAGTTGATTTAATCAAGATACATAACAAATCAGTGTCCAGATTACAAAATTCTGTGTAAACAACCATCACAAAAGGTAAAACCTGCCTGAGCATATGTGGAGCTCAAAAATGAAGAAGGACCTTATCCAGTCCTTAGCAATTAGGCTTTTCTTGTCCCTGAATCAGTATTAGGAAGCATGGTGTTCAAGTATTTATTTCAAGCACTGTGATTCACACAAGAAAAATCCCTAACAAAATGGCGAATCTGTTGGGGAAAAAGAGATTGTAAAGGTTTGAAGAAGTATTCTGGAATCTCTGGTGTGTTAAGGCCTATTCAAGGTCCTAGTTGTTGTTATATTAATTCTTGACAGTTATTCATTCATCCCAATTTATTGGGTGGCGACTCTGAAAGAAAGATCTTGAAGATTAGTGCTAAAATTAACAAATGTCTTACAGAATGAATACTAGGTCAAGAGCAAGAATTGACCCAGAAAGGGTGTTGAATGAAGGAACCCCATCTACATCAAGAATAGGAGCCTCTTGGAGGAAAAAAGGGAATCAAGCTAATATGGATCAGACTCCTGTGGGAGGTCAGGGAACAAGTGTCAGATATGACAAAAATGCTACTCAGCATTCTCATGAGGGTAACACTTCAGATTATGAGGAGGCTGCTGAGAGGGTATTAGACACACCCACGCATACTTCTACTTCTAATGAGAGGGAAGATATCACAACACCTAGTTCAGAATCAGAAGATAATCCTTCTGATATGCTGGATGATGAGGAAAAGTTAATTTTGAAGCGGCTGGCCCTGGTTTAGCAAATGAAAAAAGAAAGAGAAATGAAGAAAAGCAAGAATGAT
The DNA here is from genome assembly GCA_018584345.1 of Thuja plicata. Lineage (NCBI taxonomy): Eukaryota > Viridiplantae > Streptophyta > Pinopsida > Cupressales > Cupressaceae > Thuja > Thuja plicata. Next base: position 487,000 of record MU223788.1, read on the forward strand.
CACAAGACTCTTGATAATAATAGAAAAAGATTACCTAAACATCAGGCTACAAAAGAAACAGAGAAGCCTTAGAAAAACATAGAAGTATCATTCACTCAAAAGGCTTCTAGCTTACAAATAGACAAGGGTAAGTAGAAGATGGGTACACAGAAAGAACAAGAACAACAATTTCAGAAGCCTGTTGTTAATCAAATGTCTCAATTGGAGATTGACTTAGAAAATCTTAGAATTGAAAAAGAAACTATGGAAAAAATGTTAGAAAAGGCCCAAATGGAGACTGCTACCATAGAAATGAAGAAAAAGATAGATTTCTTACAGTCTTCAAAATATTCTTTTTCAGGGCCAGAGATTTATACATCTTCCAGAGGGAAAGCTACTGTAGCTAAGGAAGATGATCATTTCCAAAGGAAACCTCTACATAGTGAAAGGTACAAATAGTTTGATTTTGTGGGTATCCCTGGATACCCTAATGCCTTTCCTAAAGATGTGGGTGATATAGGAGAGAAGCTCCCCAAGTTTGCTGGCAACAATGTGATTTCCTGTGAAGCACACTTAAGAAAGTTCATTGACTTTGTTGACGACCTAAATATTACTCATGAAGATGTATTGATGAAGCTTTTTGTTCAGTCCCTGGTTGAGGATGCCCAAGAGTGGTTCAGGGGCCTTGCTCACGGCTCTGTTGTTTCCATGGATGAGCTGATTGAGTTGTTCAAAGACAAGTACAGGGATAAGACAAATAAGGGTTTTCTGTTGAATGAATTCAATAATATTAAGAAAAACTACAATGAAGAGGTCACGAAATTTAACACAAGATTCCAAAGAGCAATGCATAAATTATTTCAAAAGATTAAGTTAGATGAAGAGGTTTGTCTGGCAACTTATTTGAATGCATATGACTCTAAAATGGGATATGCTCTGAGGGATAAGAATCCAAGGACACTTACAGACACTTTTAAGATAGCTGTCAACATTGAGATGAACAGAAGAGTGTCAGGTAAATTGAATAAGAGGGATGATCCCAGGTTCAGTAGGAGCAATCTGAAAGAACTGGAGCATAAGGAGTATAGAGCCCCCCAGGGAAATAAACCTCTCTACAATAATAGTTACAATCCTCATAACAGAATGCAAAATCATCCGTATGGTACTCAGTTTAAAGATGGGAAGCCTGTCTCAGCACCAAAAAGAGAAAGGACAGATAATAAGACCCCAGACCCCCTTCATAGGGATTCAGTCCATTTTTGTGATGGAGAGACTTGGTGTGAGGCTTGTGAGGCCCCGCATAACCCAGATTTTTGTGTTATTTCCTTAAATTTAAGAGCAAATGAGGAACAGGAAAACAGTGAAGGAGAACAGTATGACCATAGTATGACTAATGCCTATTCATGCTGTGACACAGATTCCAATGGTGGGGAGGAAAATCATGACTCTTATGTTTCACAGAGAAGGATTGAGGATCATCATCAACAGGTTTTATCTGACAGTGAGGTTGATGAGGCTGATGATGATAACAGATGCTATGCACAAAATGATCAGGATATCCCGTTCATAAGAAAAGCTTCTGATGAGGAGAAGGCCAGGATCACTGCTAAGTTGGTAAGTAAAGCTAGAAGCAATTACCACTTAAGAAATAGAGTGGTAGGTGGAACTGGTAGTCAGCCCTCAGGTATCTTCATAAAGGACAATAAGGAAGATACTAAACATGTTCAGAAAAAGGAAGAACCTAAGGAACATGTAAGTAGACATAAGGTCAAGGTTATCACAAAGACTGTGCAATCAGATGCTGCATAGGAGGAAAATGACAAAGGTCAGGAAAAGGTTGTTTCTGCTCAGAAGGCAGAAAATAAAAAGATGAAAGAACAAAAGAAACATGGTGATAATAATGAGATTATCATTGAAAAATCAAGTCAGGCAGATCTTTGTTATACTCTAGTAGACCTGAGTCAGTGCTTGTCTCAGATGACAGTCAAGGTCCCATTCCTTGAAATGATGAGAATTAAGGAACATAAGGAAAAGGTGATGGCCTTGTTAGACAGTGTACCTACGATCAGGGTCCAAGATTCTGTATGTGTATCTGAGAGACCACCTGCTACGGGAAATGAGGGTGAGATGTTAACATCTGAAATCCCTCAAATATTTCTAAATGCTAATTCTTCTCCCAAGGTGGTGGACCCATTTTTTCTGTCAGTAATAATAAATGATAAAGTGCTAAAAAATTGTATGATCGATTCAGGAGCTTCCAACATAGTTATGCCTGTTGAAATTATGAAGGCAATGGGGCTACAGGTTGATACACCTCATGGTAGGTGTAGAGCCATGGATTCCAGGGAAGTCCCTGTAATAGGTACTATTGAGGCCATGCCTTACAGACTGGCACTTTGCACTGATGTGGTGTAGACAATGAGTGTCCTTGTGGTTGATATACCACCCCATTATGGCATGTTACTGTCAAGAAAATGGAGTGCTTCCATGGGAGGTAGCATACAAAATGATTTATCATTTTCTACTTTCAATATAGCTAGGGAAAATGTCAATGTTTTAAGAGAGAGCCGGACTCCACATATGACTGAAAAATATGAGGATACTCATATTAATTGTTGCATTGATGGGGACATGGAGAACTTCAGAATACAGAAAGATGAAGTTTGTTGTCAAAATCAGGGAGTTGATCCTTTGAGTAAAGAATTAACCTTACAAGAGGATGGGATATGGAAGATGTATTTTGATGGTGCTTGCTCCAAAGAGGGATCAGGAGTAGGAGTATTACTGATATCCCCATCAGGTACTACTTTTAAATACTCATTTCTGCTAGCCTTTCAGTGTACTAATAATACTGCAGAGTATGAGGCTTTATTTTTAAGACTTGAGATTGCCATCAAACATGGAATAAAATGTTTAAAGGTTTATGGTGATTCTGAGCTGGTGGTAGAACAAGTCAGATCCAGGTATGCTGTAAAAAATGACAGATTGAAAATGTATAAGCATGCTATCTGGGATCAATTAGAGATGTTTGATGCTTTTGATATAACCTGGTTAGAAAGGTCAAAGAATATTATGGCAGATTTTCTAGCAAATGTTGCTTTGAAAAATAATGATTTGACCTTGCATGGAGTATCAATCCTCGAAGTAAAGACAAGGCCAGTTGTCCCAGACAACATATACAACTGGCAAGTTTTCCAAGATGACCAAGATATTCTTAGGTTCATGCAATGTTTAGATCAATATGAAAATCAGAACATAGATTGCAGTTCCCTGGTAGAATCAGATGATGGGAAAGATTACATCTTTGGAAATGAAATTGTTCAGCTGAGTTCTAATCAGATTCCTAGGGGTTTGGTTGAACTTGAGGCATTGTTTATCAGTCAACAAAATGATGCAGCAAAAATAAGCAATGCTAATGTTGAGGATCTGGAGGAAGTGAATTTAGGATCAGAAAGCAGTCCTCAAATTGTGTATAATGGAAAAGGTCTGGACTCTCATGTAAGGACAAATTTGATCAAGTTGCTAAGAAGGTACAAGCATGTTTTTGCTTGGTCATATGAAGACTTGAAGGCATACCGAGAGGACCTGTTCCAACATGAGATTCCTTTGAAATTGGATGCCAAGCCATTCAGACAGAAACAAAGACCCATTAACCCCTTGTTGGCTCCCAAGATGCAACAAGAGTTGATGAAACTCAAGGACGCTGGTATAATCAAACCTATCAGGCATTCAACATGGGTGTCCAACCTTGTGCCAGTAAGGAAGAAGAATGGTGATATTAGGTTGTGTGTTGATTTCAGGAATCTGAATATTGCTTCATTGAAGGATAACTACTCACTGCCAAACATGGAAGCAATGTTGCATAAAGTGACTGGTTGTGAATTACTATCAATGATGGATGGTTTTTCGGGTTACAACCAGGTTCTGGTCAAAGAGTCAGAACAATACAAGACTGCATTTACTACTCCTTGGGGAACCTATGTTTATATCAAAATGCCCTTTGGTTTAATAAATGCAGGTGCTACTTTCCAGCGTGCCATGGATGTTGCCTTCAAAGAGTTTATTGATTTATTCATGGTGGTTTATCAGGATGACTTAACAGCTTATTCTAAGAAGGCTGATGATCATTGTGATCATCTAGGCAAAATTTTTAATAAAGCTTTAGAATATGGTGTTTCTTTAAACCCTAAGAAATTCCACTTTGCAGTTAAGGAAGGAAAGTTGCTTGGACATATAGTGTCCAAAGAAGGGGTGAGAATAGACCCTGAAAGAGTAGAGGCAATTCAGAAAGTTGTTGCTCCAAAGAATTTAAAAGGTTTACAGTCTTTCCTAGGAAAGATTAATTTTGTCAGAAGATTTGTTGCCAACTTTGCTGAGATTGTCAAGCCTATTGTGAAATTGCTAAAAAAAGATGCTAAGTTTGTTTGGAGTGATGAGGCTCAATAGGCTTTTATGAGAATAAAGAAGGCAGTGCAGGAAACTCCAGTGTTAAAATCTCCTGATTACACTAAGCCCTTCTCTTTGTTCTCCTTTGCTTCATTCCATACAATTGCTGCAATTTTACTTCAGAAGGATGAGCAAGGATTTGAACATCCCATTGCTTTTTACAGTAAATCCTTGCAAGCTGCAGAGCTTAATTATGATATAATGGAAAAGCAGGCCTATGCATTGGTAAAGGCTGTAAAATATTTTAGGCCCTATTTGGTTTGTGCCAAGGTGTAGGCCTTTGTTCCACACTCAGTAGTGAAGTACATTCTTACACAGTCAGAAGTTACTGGTAAGAGATGTAAGTGGATTACAAGGATCCAGGAATTCAATCTGGAGATCAACATCACCAAGTTGGTAAGGGGTCAGGGCTTGGCCAAGCTCATGATAGAGGAGAACCTAGATTTAGTCTAATTAAACCAAACAGATGCAAATGATGAGGCTATTACCAGTATAGAAAGACAGCCCTATTATGCTGATATTATGTTCTTCCTCAAAAATGTTAAATGTCCTGATCATTTGGCTGATAATCAAAAGAGAAGTTTGAAGCTACAAGCTCAAAGGTATGTTCTAATTCAGGGAGATTTGTTCTGGAAGGATAAAAATGGTGTTCTATTATTATGTCTAGACAAATTTCAGGCAGAGCAGGTTTTAAGTGAGATGCATGAAGGACAGTGTGGGGGTCATTTTTCTGCTAAGACTATTGCCCATAAAATTTTGAGGGCAGGATATTATTGGCCCACTCTGTTCAAGGATACCTATGCACATATTAAGAAGTGTGAACCATGTCAGAGGTTCTCCAATAAGTTGAAATTTGTAGGTGCTCTGTTACTCAACCCAGTGAGTACTGAAGCTCCTTTTGCTGTTTGGGGCATTGATTTTATTGGAGAATTTCAAGAGAAGTCCAGTGTAGGACATAATTGGATCTTAGTGGCCACAGATTACTTCACTAAATGGATTGAGGCTATTCCCACAAGGAAGGCAACTAGTAAGGTGGTCACTGAGTTTCTATTAGATAATATTTTGACTAGGTTTGGAGTACCTAGTAAATTGATAATGGACAATGCCATGAGTTTCAGGTCAGAAGAAATGACAAGCTTCTGTGAGCAGTATGGGATTACAATATTATACTCATCCCAATATCATCCATAGGAAAATGGACAAGCTGAGTTGAGCAACAAAAGCATACTAAAGATATTGAAGAGGACTCCAGAGAAAAACAAGAGGACATGGCATACAAAACTGAGATTAGCCCTTTGGGCTGATAGAATAACACTCAAAAAGGCAACTGGTCAATTTCCTTTTGAGCTGGTATATGGTTTACAGGCAAGGTTGCCTATTAATAATTTATTGCCCATCTGTCAATTCATTCAAGAAGAACAGTTAGATGTTTCTAACCATATGTAAAATAGAATTTTACAGTTGAATGAGTTGGATGAAGTGAGAAGAAACAGTCAAAAGGAAAATGTCAGACTTCAGAAAAAAATGAAATATCTTTTTGATAGAAGAGCTACTAAGAGGAAATTCCAAGTTGATGATCTAGTGCTCCAGTGGAATGTCAGGGCAGAGGATAAAGGCAAGCATAAAAATTTTGAGTCTTTATGGCTGGGACCATTCATCACTGCTGAAAAATTTGGTAAGGACTCATACCTATTGAAAAATTTGGAGGGAAACCTCTTTGAGTTGCCTGTGCATGGGATGTTTTTGAAGCCCTTCTTTGAATAAGGTTCAAAGTTTGTAAGATAGTCTATATTATATGTTTCCTTCTGGTCCCCTGTTTGTAAATATTTCCTCTCCTGTTTTAGGGTTTTGCTCTGTTAGGGGTGGTCTCCAACCAGAGAGTCTGTGGTTCTCGGTATAAACTTGCATTTAACCGTCCTCAGTTAGAGCCATTGTTGGTTGTTTTTCCTATTTTTGCTATTTTGTGGTTCCTGGTCCTGTTTTCTGAGCTTTGGTTGTCCGTTTCTGCTATCTTGTTCAGTTTGGCCATCCCTCAGCCATGTTTTCAGGTGACTAAGTCTAAAACCTTGCCTAATTCATGAACCCTGAAAACCCTTGGATGCTAAGTGTTAAACGAAGATGGATTAAACCCTATGTCTTAGCATGTTCTATTCCTTCGTTACCTTTTCAAAGTCACTTAAAACATATGTTTTAAGTTAGGTCGCCTTGTTGCATTACACAGAACGAATATGCCAAATTGTCTCCCGACTTTGTTTTTCCTTTGTGTCACATAGTCTTGTTAAGAAACTGAATATTCCCTCCTTGTTATGAGAATTTGTGATCTATTCTCAGTCGGGTTGTCGCAGGATCTCCATGTTATAAGCTTTACAAAGAATGGGGCCCACTGTTAGTCGGGTGATCGCGTGATGTTTTTCACAGTTAGTAAAATGTGCTCCGACTTCGCGATTACCCTTTGTCGCGCTGTCGCTGGATCATGCCTCAGTTAACAGTTAGTAGTGCCTTCAGTCGCGTAGTCTCCAGATCAAATGACGGTTAAGTGTTGACAGCTTCGACTACGTGACTAACCGTTTGTAGGTTATAATGATACTCAATCGGGATGTCGCCAGAAAGGGACGGTGACTCAGATTCCCAGTGTGCAAAGAAAGAGCCAGTGGTCAGGTGACATGTGTCATGGGCCAGGTGGATGTTGAGTGGTGGTCGCTTGGTCACCAGAAGGGTAAAGGTGGGTCCTGCGACTTGGAGACTTACTGTGTATGTGCCCTCAGTCGTGGTGTTGCTGAATGTTCTAAGGGTATACTCAAAGATCTGGCGACTTAGCGCGGCCGTCAGATGCAAAGATCATGGGATCCAACGGTGGTCAATTTATCTGCTGATTAAGATGTCCTAAGGAAAGGGTCCTCCCGACTTAGCGATTAAGTTCTATCGCGAGGTCGCTTGATACAGGAAAAGGGGCAGATAAAGACTTGTTACGGTGAAGTCACAAGCTTAGGACTTGTATCCCCCGACTTAGCGACTGAGGCTTGTTGTGTGATCGTGAGATGAGGGGTTTGCGTCCCGCGACAAGGAGATAACTGTAGTGGTCAAGATAAGCAGTCAGTCACGTGGTCGCTGGATCCTAAATTTTAAAATAATGGCGGAAAAAGCTTTCAAATTGACTCTGTGATCGTTCAACGGCCGTGTTTCCAGTTTCAGAGCCCATGATGTTATGCTTGTGGGAAAGGGATAATGTGCTCAATTTACAGTGTGTCCCTGATTGATCAGTGAGTTTTAAATGCAGGAAATTGTGCACAGGTCAATCAACTGATGTCTAAGACAGATTTGTTTCAACATAGGTAATGAGAAAAGGAGATCAAGGGTACTGCAAGTGTGAGCAAAGTTGTGGCAGTAATTTCAACAGGTACGGGTACAGAGTGGGGAGTGCTCTGGATTTCTAGTTGCCATTAGTGGATGAAGTGAAAGCCTAGGAAATGATGTTTTTGCCTGGGAAAAGGTAGCTTAAGAGCGAAGAAACCTTAAAAAATGAATGAAGTAGATGCATGGTGCTGTACTGATCAGACCATGGTGGACAGTTAATGCAAAAGGAGATTATTGGTGAGAAGGTATGCTCAACCAGCCGAATTCAACATAAATATTTCCAGGACTGGGTCTTTTCGCCATTTTTTCTCTCTCTTTTGTCTCTCTATAATTTAGGGTTAGGGTTTCCTTTGACCATCTGAAGCTTGTTGCATCCTCAATGGATTCCAAGGTGGTCAGAAACCCTATATATGCTAGAAGGTGGTATTGAGAAAAGGTCTTTGATGTTGGAACATTTTTGCAGAAGAGATAATATACTACAGAATTCAGATTTTCTAGATTTCTATCTATCTTTTGAAGCTGTGTAATCTTTCATGTACAACCAGCTGGATCACATAAATAATATACGGTGCAATTTTACTCTCTTCTACCATTGTCTCTTTACTTTGTGTGTATGATTTTCAGTGTTAGGTTTATCAGGTATTCTGTAACACTCTGGTTATAAGGTAACCATTTAATTATTTACAAGTTTCTTTCAAGGAAAGAATTAAAGTTTGTAAGTAATTTTAAGAAGCATACTACTTTGTTAAGGATTTGATAGAATAGTCTTGAGGTGACAGGATAGTTTGTAAGGCAACCTATCTTAATTGTATGAGTTGTAAGGCAGTTCAGCGTGTTTTATTTCTGTGATATCTTTGCTTATTATTAACTCTGCAGCCCAAAGGATAGGCACTGATCTAGAAAATAGTCTGATAATCTATCTATGTTTGAGTTTTTCCAATATATCAAAACCAATTTAATAAAAATACTTTGTTACTAAGAATAATGAACTGAACTTGTTAAGGACCTATGTCAGCAGGACAGTGTCCATTATTGTGATTCCTTGGAGAGTGAATCA